>CAUYQU010002209.1:0-68723 GCA_963574635.1 Cheracebus regulus | reverse complement strand
ACTATAGTTAAGAACAATCTATTATATATTTCAAAATAGCTAGAAGAGAGGACTTGAAATGTTCCCAACACAAAGAAATGATACTCAAGGCATTTATCATTGATGAACACCCCAAATACCCTGACTTAATCATTACACATTCTATGCATGTAACAAAATATCACATGCACCCATAAATATGTACAAATGTTATGTATCAGTTTTTAAAAGGAGTATTTGGATTTGTGTTCTCTACCTTACCAATCATTATAAGATCGTCTTTCATCTATGAAAAAATGTGTAGGTATCAGATGGAGTTCAGGTTCTCTGTTAACTCAACTGCTAATTTCTCAACCTACACAACCTGAACCTGCTGACTTTTCTCCCTTGCCACCAGCTTTACCCTGATTCAGTCTTTCTTGCCCTGACTATTGCAATAAGCTGTTAAATCTTGCCTTACTGCAGCATATTCTCAGCACAGCACGGTGATATTTCTAGACAGCAAATCAAATGTTTTATTTGTTTATTCTACTGTTTAAGATACTTCACCAAGTTTGTGACAAGAATGTCCAAACTTCTTGTCATGACCTACAGGATTTTACAGGGCCTGACTCCTGCCCACAACTCCAACTTCACCTAATACCTCATTGCATAAATATCTGTTGCATGGATGGATATGTCTGTTCTCATGCTAATAAAGACATACCTGAGACTGGGTAATGTATGAAGGAAGGAGGTTTCATGGACTCACATTTCCACATGGCTGGGGAGGCCTCACAATCATGGCAGAAGGTGAATGAAGAGCAAGGACACGTTTTACATGGCAGTAGGCAAGAGGGCATGCACAGGGGAACTGCCCTTTATTAAACCACCAGATCTCATGAGACTGACTCACTATCATGAGAACAGCATGGGGAAAAACTTGCCCCTATGATTCAATTGCCTCCCATCAGATCCCTCCCTTGACTCATGGGGTTTATGGGAGCTACGATTCAAGATGAGATTTGTCGGGGACACAGCCAAACCATATCAATGAATAAGTAAATAATGCCTTTCTTAACTTTTAAGATTACACACTGGCTTCACAAAAACCATATTGCTAAAATGTAACAAATGTATCATTGTGTATTCATCTGGATGACAAGTAATTGGTAATTAATACAGGTAAACATGTGTCTTATGGATCCTTATATCTGCTGTGTTCAAAAACAGAAAGTTCAGCTTCATCCTACCCACCCCTATAGGCTTTTTATAAAAGACTCTCACTTTTTCTTTGTTGGTTGACTGACAACTAATAAGGCAAAATCCTACAATTATATCTATAATAATTAGCCAACTAGTATAATGCTAAATGAAGGTATTGTATTTGTACTAAGGATCATCAGTTGGCTGATTCCTATTAGTTAAACTCAATTAAGTAATAGTAGCTGTTCTGGTAATAACAGATTTGATGGTTAGTTAATAATTATTTAAATTAGAGATTCTTTTAAATTCATACAAAAGGTATTTTTAAAAGAACCTCCTTTTGATCAGAGTGCAAATGGGTAGATTTTTAAAAATCTGCTTTTAGGCCAAGTGCAGTGGCTTATGTCTATAATCCCAGCACTTTGGGAGGAGGCAGGAGGATCCCTTGAGTCTAGGAATCAAGACCAGCCTGGGCAACACAGCAAGACCTCATCTCGACAGAAAATAAAAATGAAAAATTAGCCGGGCATGGTGGCATGAATGGTAGTCTCAGCTACTCAAAAGGGTGAGGTGGGAGGATTGCTTGAGACCAGGAGCTCAAGCTTACAGTGAGTTATGATTGCACCACTGCACTCCAGCCTGGGCAACAGAGTAAGACTTTGTCTCAATCAATCAATCAATCAATAAAATATGCTTTTGGGATTTAAGTGACCAACCATTGCTTATTATTTTGTTAGGCTTACTACCCCTTTGATCTACTAACAATGCCTAATGAAGTCAATAGCCAGCAATTAATCAGGCATGATCTATGAATAGTTGACAAACACTAAGCAGTTAATGGATTTCAGGTAAATGACAGGCAGGCTTATTAATATGCTGATTCTATTCTGGGAATCCTCATTAGAAGATACTGCTTCATCTTCACAATGTCAAACTTGCTTCCAATGGATAAATTATCATGATACAAAAATAGACTGCAGATAAAGCCTTCAATTCTACTTGGGCAAATCCAAGAATAATGTGAGAGTGTTACTTAAATGCACATTTAGAAAAGTCAAAGATTTTAAGGAAAAATATATAGTTTGAAAACATACACTATTTTTCTAATTTTTTTTTAACCTAACACTTACTTAACAAATACTTATTTACACTGATCAAGCATGTGAAAGAGTATTCTAGATTCTAGAAGCAGACTCTTCAAATCATGCTAAAGGCTCACACTGAGCTCTTCATCAAACCATGGCATAGTCTCATGATCCAGTAAGAGGTGTCATTCACAATCTCCTTTATTCTCATTTTGTTTATAAGGCTAGCCCAAATCTTACTGTATCTCAATCAGTCTGAAACGCCAACTTCACATGTATTACCAGTCAGCTAGATTATCTCTCAAAGACAAATAGAAAAAAAAAAATAGTCCTGTTTCCCAGAGATTTTTTTTTTTTTTTTGGAGACAGGGTCTCACTCTGTTGCCCAGGCTGGAGTACAGTGATGCAATTATAGTTCACTGCAACCTTGAACTCTTGTGCTCAAGCAACCCTCCCACTTCAGCCTCCCAAGTAGCTGGGACTACAGGCAGGTGCCACCACACCTGGCTATTTATTTTTATTTTTTGTGGAAACAAGGTCTCACTATCTTGGCCAGGCTTGTCCCAAACTACTGGCCTCAAACAATCTCCCTGACTTGGCCTCCCAATGTGCTGGGATTACAGGCATGGGCCACCAGGTTCAACCTCAGAGATTTTTAATGTAGACTGAAAGTAAATCCAAATGCTCACATATTTTAACATAATTAGAAAGGATCAATTAATTCCCTACCTTCAAAATATAATATCCTTATCAATATAATCTGAATGGTTCAAGTGCACAGAATCAGCAAACACATACAGAAAGAGGCAAATGTATATTAATGTGTTTATTATATCAACTGAGAGTCAGAGAGCTTCACATACTCTGATCAGCCCAGGAAATGCATCAATAAAAGGAAATATTATTCATTCTGACGACTTTGAGATAGCAAAAAGAAAACAAAAATAAAAGTTTAAATATTAGATTCAGCTCATTGACACCTTTGGAACTGGCTTATTTTCATGTTGAAAATCTTCTGATTTGAAAATAAACCTTGAGTAGGCGTGGTAGCTCATACCTGTAATCCAAGCACTTTGGAAGGCTGAGGCAACCAGCCTGGCCAACATGGCGAAATGCCATCTCTACTAAAAATACAATAATTAGCCAGGTATGGTGGCACACACCTGTAATCCTAGCTACTCAGGAGGCTGAGGCATGAGAATTGCTTGAATCCAGGAGATGGAGGTTGTAGTAAGCTGATATTGTGCCATCGCACTCCAGCCTGAGGGACAGTGTGAGAATGTCAAAAAAAAAAAAAAACCCACAAAGAAAAAGAAAATAAATCTTAACATTATGTCAAGGGATTTGAAAAAAATAGTCACTGTGTAAGGGAAGGTCTTCATTGAAAAAAAAATCTAAAGACTAAACTGGATCTTAAAAAAAAAAGACAAACAAATAAAAGAATAGAATATATTCTGTAGGCCACAAGAAACTTGGGTATAAATAAAGTAGTTCATAAAAACTGAGGCAAAGACTTCAAAAATAGTTCTCTCTTATACAGGGATAAAATGCTCTATTATAATTTTTTTATTTCAAAGGGCAGAACAGTTTAGGCATAAAGGAGTTATGTGTAAAACTGTGTATAAGTTAACTTTCATAGTGTCGTATTTTCTCTTTCTCCAAAATCCATTCTCTATTATGTTTAAATTTTGATATGCTGAACTGAAAGGAAACTTGATGAAGTATATAGAGTAGATTAAGAGAACCTTTTCTTTCCTCCGAAATTCAATTTAGTGATTTTAAACTATTGGTACCTAAAGGAATTGTGTGCTGGTTCAAAATTTTTACTCAAGTCAATTTTTTTTTTTTTAATTTTTAGAGACAAGGTCTTGCTTTGTTGCCCAGACTAGAGTGCATTGGTGTGATCACAGTTCACTACAGCCTCAAATTCCTGGGCTCAAGCGACCCTCCTGCCTAGCCTCTCAAGTAGCTAGGATTACAGGCACATGCCACCACACCTGGCTAATTGTTTAATTTTTTGTATATAGAGTCTTGTGGTTGCCCAGCCTGGTTTCAAACTCCTAACCTCAAGCGATCCTTCTACCTCAGCCTCCAAAATGCTGAGATTACAGGTGTGAGCCACAGCACCCAGCTTCAAGCCAACATTTTTAACATAAATTTTACAAAGCTTACAGTTTAAAATGTACTTATCACAAATTACTATATGAAATTTTGTTACTAACAACTATTTCTAATTAAAAGAAAATAACCCCCAGGGTGAATGAGGGCTTTATTCATTTTTGCTGTTCATTATTTTTTTACTATTACTCACCAACCTAATTAAATTTTTCTTATACTTTAGAAAAAAAATTGGCACAGCATGGTGGCTCAAGCCTGTAATCTCAGCACTTTGGAAGGCCAAGGTGGGAGAATCACCTGAGGTCAAGAGTTCAAGACCAGTCAGACCAACATGGTAAAGCCCTGCCTATACTAAAAATATAAAATTAGTCGGTCATGGTGGTGCACCTGTAATCCCAGCTACTCAAGAGGCTGAGGCAGGAGAATCACTTGAACCCAGGAGGTAGAGAGTGCAGTGAGCCAAGATTGAGCCACTGCACTCCAGCCTGGACAACAGAGCAAGACTCTGTCTCAAAAAAAAAAAAAAAAAAAAAAAATGCCAGGCACAGTGATGGCTCACGCCTGTAATCTCAGCACTTTTGGAATCCAAGGCAGGCAGATCACCTGAGGTTTGGAGTTCAAGACCAGCATGACCAACATGGAGAAACCCCATCTCTACTAAAAACACAAACTTAGCCAGGTGTGGTGGCACATGCCTGTAATCCCAGCTACTCAGGAGGAGTGAGGCAAGAGACTCCCTTGAACCTGGGAGGCAGAGGTTGCAGTGAGCTGAGATCTCGCCAATACATTCCAGCATGGGCAAGAAGAGTGAAACTCCATCTCAAAAAAATAAATAAATAAATAAAACTAAGTATGTTTTGTTTGACTAAAGTCCGTATGTATACAATAGATTTTCCTTTATTTCTAGATTTTGAGGTGTCAAAAGCACCCAGACTGCTAGCTAGAAAGATTCTTTGGAGTCTAGTCATTACTTACTCCCAGTCTAGGGAATTGCCTGGGGATGTAACTCATTCCTGACTATTAAGGTACATCTTGCATTAATTAGAATTTATTTAATGGCAAAAATCCCAACAAAAGAAGTTTATTCCTGCAATTTAGGGCATTCAAAAACATTAAATGAATATGAACTTTTAAAGAATCTTAATGCCTTTTGTTCATTTTTATTCTAATTTCAAGCTGGAAAATTCAAATTTCTTAAAAAAGAATATTTACAGGTAGTCAGTGGTATGCTGGAAAATGTTTAAAAGCAGCTCCATGTAAGAGGAGGAGGGGAAGAAAGAGAGAGCAGAGGCTCTGATTTGTAACATTGCCAAATACCATGGTGTAAATATTCTCACTGTGGCTGGTTTCAAGCTACCAATGTAATAGTAAATGCAGTAATGAAACAAATGCTCAATAAGCCATCATTATAGAGTATTACCACCACACAGATGCAATAGACATAAATCAACACAAGAACATTTGTGATAGTAAAATGAAGTGAATAAGTAGGAAGTGATGACTATAGTATTTATTGCTTTTGTTTTTACCAGTTTAATTTATATTTCGTAATTTTTAATAATAACTGTGTTTAGCAAACACACCACTAAGTTCCTGAAAATTCAGCAAGTAGCACTCATGAGCCAGTAAGAGCAGACTCCAAAACATTGCTGCTGTGTTAGTAGTTTCTTTCCTTTGGTGTGTTTTATTATTTTTAAAAATTTTTCCCAAAACTTAGGATGCTTTCTTTATGCTTTTTTGTTTTGTTTTGTTTTCTTTCTTTCTTTCTTTTTTTTTTTTAAGACAGTCTGACTCCACCCAGGCTGGAGTGCAGTGGCATGTTCTCGGCTCACTACAACCTCCACTTCCCAGGTTCAAGAGACTCTCGTGCCTCAGCCTCTGGAGTAGCTGGGATTACAGGCCCATGCCACCATACCTGGCTAATTTTCTGTATTTTTGGTAGAGATGGGGGTCTCACTATGTTGCTCAGGCTGGTCTCAAACTCCTGCCCTCCAGTGATCCATCCACCTCGGTCTCCCAAAGAGCTGAATCACCATGCTAGCCTCCTTTTTGTTTTCTTCCTTATCAATACCATTAAGAAATTTTGTCATGTGAACAACTTTTGCATACCATGGATTTTTTTTTAAGTTTTTTTATATTGATTTTATAATAGTCTGTATTATTGACCAAATGCTATTTGGGAACATTTATGAGTTTTTGTTTTTTATTTATTTCTAGATTACACTGTTTTCTTTAAACATACAAATTCCTAGATTTACTGCTGCGTGATTTGAGAATATAGCCTACATAATTTTTACTTACTCTTTGTCAATATTTTATTATGATATGCTTTTGTTAGTAATACGAATAAAAAAAGTTGCAGCTTACAGAGTCCATCTGAGAAACATTCTATCCTGTTTAATGCTCTCAAGAATCTGATATGATCCTGTCTTAGCTCAGAATATGTAGGAACAAAACCTGAAGCTAAACCTCTGCAATCCTTTGTTGGAGGCGGGTGCAATCTCAGGGCAGCAAGAGTAGGGAAAGAAAGGAAAGCTTCCAAGACATTTGCTGGTTCACACAGGCCTCCTCCAGGGACAGCACGTAGAATCAGTGCACCTCAGATACAGCGCTCCCCGCTTATCCATGGGAGATGCATTCCAAGACCTCAGTGAACGTCTGAAACCTCAAATACTGCCAAACCCTACATTCACTGTTTTTTCCTATACATCCCTATGAGTTTAATTTATACATTTGGCACAGTAAGACAGCAGTTCCCAAACTTTTTGGCACTAGACACCAGTTTTGTGGAAGACAATTTTTCCATGTACCACAGGGGGAGATGGGGGATGGCTTCAGGATGATTCAAACACATTGCATTTTTTGTGTACTTTATTCCTATTTTTATTACACTGTAATATATAATGAAGTAATTATACAACTCACCATAATGTAGAATCAGTGGGAGCCCCGAGCTTGGTTTCCTGCAACTAGATGGTCCCATCTAGGGGTGATGGGAGACAGTGACGGATCAACAGGCATTAGATTCTCATAAGGACTGCACAACCTACAACCCTCACATGCGTAGTTCACAGTAGGGTTTGTGTACCTGTGAGAACCTAATGCCGCTGCTGATCTGACAGGAGGCAGAGCTCAGGTGGGAATGCAAGTGATGGGACATAGCTGTAAATACAGATGAGACTTCACTCGCTCACCTGCCACTCACCTCCTGCTGTGTGACCCAGTTCCTAACAGGCCAAGGACCAGAACTGGTTCATGGCCTGGGGATTGGGGACTCCTTCAGTAAGAGATTAACAGCAATAACTGTTAATAAAATAGAACAGTTATAAAAATATACTGTAATAAAACTGATGTGAATGTGGCCTCTCTCAACATATCTTATTGTAATGTACTCACCCAGTTTTGAACTGTGGTTGATCTTGGGTAACTGAAACCAATGAGGGTGGAACCACAGATAAAGGGGGACTACTGTGGCCCACTAGAAGGAAAAAAGGAGAGAAAGGTTTGCTTTTTGGATATTTCTGTTCTATCTTCTAATCCCAAACTTCACCCCAGTAGGTATTAACACCCTATGGCAGATCGTTTGCAGAAATGGTCATGATAATTTTTGCCATCCCTGAGCCCAGGCTGGTCTCAAACTCCTGACCTCAGGTGATCTGCCCATCTCGGCCTCCCAAAGGGCTGGGATTATCAGTATGCCACAATGCTCAGCCCAGAATCCATCTTTTTGGTGAATAAGAGAGGGATGGTTGCAGTCGGGGAGCTTCTTCATCATTGTTGCCAGGTATGGCATCTGTGCCAGATGTGGTAGTGGAGATGTTTTCACCAGCGTAGTCCCTGCAGTGGTCTTTGGGTGTAGATCCTATCAATGTGGTATACAAGCCTGCATTCTCTGGCTCACCAGAAAAGTTCATGAACAACCTAAGAAGTCTGATGTCAATAAATTTCTTATCTGCTTAAGCTAACTGCATGGATTCTGCTGTTTATAATTAAGAGTACTAAGGGAGATACCTGGGTATAGAATCAAGGATTAGAAATCATTTTTTCTGAACATTTTGCGAAGCATTGTTCCATGGTCTTCTGGCTATAATGTTTCTGTTGAGAAGTCTGATGCCGTTTTTTTCTTAAGGTTCTGGATATGATGTACTTTTCCTCTCTGAAAGCTTTGAGACTTCTTTCTATCACTAGTACTCTAAAATTTCTAGTTGAAAGCATGAGTCTTTTGGCATTCCTTGGGCTACCACATGCAGTTGTGTAGGTTGTACACTGCATCACTTTAGAGAGCACTATGCCCATCTTAGTCCGCAGATACAGCTTGGATAGCTGTGAAAGATGGCCTTGTGGACACTGTGGGGCCTTACAATCTGAAGATGACTGTCGTTGAGTTCTGGGAAATCTTTTGCCCAATCCTTCTCTCAACCAATGTCTTTTTTTTTCCTGAGACACAGTTTCACCCAAGCTGGAGTGTGGTGGCACAATCTTGGCTCACTACAACCTCTGCCTCCCGGATTCAAGAGATTCTCCTGCCTCCGCCGCCTCCAGAATAGCTGGGATTATGGGTGCTCACCACACACCTGGTTAATTTTTGTATTTTAATTAGAGATGGGGTTTTGCCATGTTAACCATGCTGGTCTCAAACTCCTGGCCTCAAGTGATCTGCTAGCCTCAGCCTCCCAAAGTGCTGGGATTACAGGCATGAGCCACCGCATTGGGCCTCAACTAGTATCTTTGTTCTATCTCTGAAACTCTTTAGTCACAAATTGGACTTCCTAATCTCCTCATTTTCTTATTTTGTCTCTATTTTCCATTCCTTCTTCCTTATTCCCCTTTCTGAGAGATTTCCTCCACTTTATCTTCCAACCTTCTACTGAATATTTAACTTCAGCTATGCTATTTTTAATTTACAGAATTCATTTTTAAAAATAGAATTTTGTTCTCCAGGATTCAAGATCTTCTCTTGTTTCTCTGAAGCTGTCAATTAGAGGTTTGTTTACATTTTTCTTTTTTTGGACTTTCTTCCATTCACTGTATTCTTTCTGCTTCCTTTTTCTTTCCTGTCCACTAGTTGTTTCTTTTATATTTGTTTTTGTCTCTCCTTTGTTTTAGAGATGATATAAATGCCTCATGATTCACGGCACTGATATTTCAGAGAGAGGCACTGAAAAGCTCCTTGGAATCTGTGCGGGAGGTGGGGGGTTCTCCATTGGTGGCTTCACTCTACTTGATCTGGTGTGGCTATTTTGCTGAGGATCCCAATTGAGAGTCTCTGTCTTTTTTCTTGGTCTTATCTATTACCCCAGAAAGAAATCTGTCAAGGACAGGGAAGTCACCTGGCAACAGCATTCTCAGACTTAAGTAAGGAGAAGCATTGGGGCGTGTGGTCTTCCCTTTCAGCATGTAGTTGTTTCACTCAAAGCCCACTTTGAGTGCAGCAACACATCCTTAGCTCCACACCCACAGTCCTAAAGGTCAGAGTCCGTCTGGTTCTGCTGGGACAGGGAAGCTATTGCCATCCAGCTGTGTAGCCTAGGCAAAGGCATCCAAGGGCGTAACTATGTCTCCAAATTCCATTAACCCCCAAGTGTACTGTCACCATCACCGTTAACCAAGAACTTCCAGTTCTTTGTGTCTCTGGATTCTGCAGAATGAGGCTGCTTCTGGTTATTCCCTGAGTCTGATGAGGTTTTCAGCCCTCTGGTCTGCTATTAATAAAATTCTGTACCACTTCTTCCAGTTTTCACATTTTATCTTATTATTGTCATCTCTTTCCCTTTTTTTTTTGTCTTTGTGGGATTATGATATTTTTTCCACCACTTTTTGGAAAGTAGTTTGGGAAGGTGAGGTGGAAAACATTTGTTGAAAATACCAGTATTTAAAACTGAATATTCCTTCTATACTTCGAAAAACGTACAGGAGGCCCATGGTCTCCTAGTCACTTAACCTCTCCTCTTCCTCATTTATGTGTCACAACAATGTAGCACCTACCTCATGGGATTACACTGACAGTTAAATGAGGAAAAGTTGGTGAAGCAATGAGTTTATTATAATTGTGAAAACAATGGGAAATGAAAAGGTTCACAACATGTTGGCCCAAAATATGCCACTTTCGTAGATCGATTATTTTGAGTTAAAAGAAACTGAGAACAAGCAATGCAGGGAAAGCTCTTTACCTCCCACTCAACTACTTAAATTATAAATTTCCAGTTTAACAAAGGATATTTACAATTATAAAACATCTATACCAGGAGGAAAGCTATGCTGAGACAACTTTTATCACCTGAGAGACTTACCTGCATAACAAGACAACCTTTGTTCACCAAACATTTTCTCCCTTTACCTTCCCACAATTTGTCTCCACCACCCTCATGCCCAATACCTTTCTTTCTTTCTGTAGCTCAGGATGATTTATGCATCTCAATCATCTGGCCACTCCCTTGAGACTACTCCCACACATATGTATGTAATTAAAATTGTTTTTCTACTATTAATCTGTTTTATGTCAACTTGATTTATAGACCAAAGAACCTATAATGGTAGAAGAAAGCATTTTTCCTTCCCTGCAGGACCAAACAATACATGGCAAAGCCACAGGAAATAAACGTTCTCTGGGATTAATAAATAACAATAGTTCTCAAAGTGTAGTCCTGGGACCCGCAGCATAAACATCACCTGGAAGCTTGGTGGAAATGCAGATTCTTGGTCAGGCGCAGTAGCTCACCCCTGTAATCCCAGCACTTTGGGCTGAGGCAGATCACCTGAGATCAGGAGTTTGAGACCAGCCTTGCCAACAGGGTGAAACCCTGCCTCCACCACAGACACAAAAATTAGCTAGGCATGGTAGCACTTGCTTGTAGTCCGAGCTACGCAGGAGGCTGAAGAAGGAGAATTGCTTGAACCCAGGAGGGAGAGGCTGTAGTGAGCCGAGATAGCATCACTGCACCCCAGCCTGGACAACAGAGTGAGACTCCATCTCAAAAAAAAAAAAAACAGAAATGCAGATTCTTGGGCCAACCTCGGACCTACCACATAAGAAACTCTAGAGGTGGAGCCCTGCAATCTGTCCTGTAGCAACCAGTTCAGGTGATTCCAACGCCTGCTAAAGTCTGGGAACTGCTGATGTAGAGACAAGGAAATGAACTTTCATTCCAGGTTGCGGTGTAGGGACAACCCTCAATCACTGAGTGTGTTTTGCGTGGTAGGAAGAATAAGAACAACATTTAAATAAAAGCAGAGACATGTGGAGAGGTAACCCAGAGAAGAGACAGACTTGGAACATGGAAGACCTGTGTCTTAGCCTATTTTGCTTTGCTATAAAGGAATATCCGAAGCTGGGTAATATATAAAGAAAAGAGGTTTGTCTCTTGGCTCTGCAGGCTGTATAGAAAGCATGACACCAGCACCTGCTTCTGTCAAGGACCTAGGGAAGCTTCCACTCACACTCACGGCAGAATGGCAGGGGTGTCACATGCTAGAGCGGAAGCAGTAGAAAGGAGGGAGGTGCCAGGCTCTTTTCAACAATCAGATCTCTTAGAGGTACATATTTTCAGTGTACAAAACAATAAAAAAAATTAAAAGACAAAAGAAAAAACAATCAGATCTCATGGGAACTAACAGAGTGATAACTCACTTGCACAAGACTGACACCAAGCCATTCATGAGGGATCTGCCCCTGCTCCCTTGCCGGCTGCCTAGACGGAGCCCAATCATCAAGACAGGGGAATTGCAATCGAGAAAGAATAATTCACGCAAAGCCAGCTCTGCGAGAGACCGGAGGTTGTTATCACTCAAATCAGTCTCCCTGAGCATTTGGGGAACAGAGTTTTTAAGGATAACTTGGTAGGTGGGGGGAAGCCAGTGAGCCAGGAGTGCTGACTGGTCAGAGATAAAATCACAGAGAGTGGGAGCTGTCTTCTTGTGTCAGTCAGTTCCTGGGTGGGGGCCACAAGATCAGATGAGCCAGTTTTTCAATCTGGGTGGTGCCAGCTGATCCAACAAGTGCAGGGTCTGCAAAATATCTCAAGCACTGATCCTAGGAGCAGTTTAGGGAGGGTCAGAATCTCATAGCTTCCAGCTGCATTACTCCCAAATCACAGTTTCTAATTTTGTGGCTAATGTTAGTCTTACAAAGGCAATCTAGTCCCCAGGTAAGAAGGAGGTCTGCTTTGGGAAAGGGCTATTAATGTCTTGGTTTAAACTATAAACTAAGTTTCTCCCAAAGTTAGTGCAGCCTATACCAAGGAATGAACATGGACTGCTTGGAAGTTAAGAGAAGCAAGATGGAGTCAGTTAAGTTAGAGCTCCTTCACTGTCTCAGTCATAATTTTGCAAAGGCAGTTTCACCAGCAGGCCTTACTTGCAACATTTTGGGATGAAATTTCAACATAAGATTGGAGGGAACAGATACTCAAACTACATCACCCTGATTCTAAGTCCTGAGGTCTTGGTTCCTGTAGTTTTCTCCTTAACTCTGTAAGCTATGTCAGGATCCCACGCAGCAACTTAGATTAAAAGATTCCCACTCGTTATTTTGTTTGTTTTTCTAAAGCCAGTTTCAATCAAGTTTGTGGCATTTGCACCCTAAAGAATCCTGAATAATTCTCTACTCTTGGTCTTTAAGAAGCAGAATGAAGCTAACCTTCCCCATAAGGTTGTCTTCGGTAGCACTGGAGAGGTGGTCAAGGGCAGCTCTTAGGACCTGGCAATTGGCTCTTCCCTTGGAAGGTTCTATAGTGCTCAGAATTCAGTGTTTTCTCTGCTGATGCATACATGTGTAAATATGGACCAATTTACGCCTGCAAGAATCAAATTGAGTAAATTTACTTCATCTTGGTGTTTCTCATCTGATAAGGACATCCATGTTCATGAAACCACCGCACAGGGTTGATAAGAATTGCACTCCGGGTTCTGGACAAAACTACAGTTATAATTAAGCATTCATCAGACTGCACTCTGGCTCACTTCCTTGTTGCTGAATGTCAGGTAGCACTAGATCCTGACCATCTGCATCCCTGTGTTCCTATAGCTAGGATCTCTGACATTAGGGTCCTAAGACTGTAAGAACTGATTTGTATCCCCATTGTTCCTGTAGACAGGATCTCTCACATTAGAATCATAAAGCTTTTGTTTAAGGATTGCTTAAGATGTTTTTCACATCCATGAATTCCAGCAACCAGTCTGAAGATGTACACAGAGGAATGGGATCAGCATGAGAATACAGCTTCCTCATCAACCTGTTCCATAACACCCTGTGTTCTTCAACCAATCAACGATCCAAAACCCTTACAAACTCTAACCGCAAATTCCTTGGGGAGATGTATTTGAGGTTTCTCCCCATCTCTTGGTTCACTGACCCTACAATTAAACCTGTTTCTCTGTTGCAACCCAGTATCTTGATGTATTGACTTGCCGTATGCATTTGGCAACAAACCTATTATGGTTACGTTCATACTATTCATAATATTTATAATTTTATGAATTTTCATACTACTTATCCTTCATCTCATCTCTCCTAATCTTTCTATATTTCACAGAAAATTTGCTCACTCACTAAGTGAGAGTCACGAGATCTTTTTAGTTCAAGGTTTCCTAAACCTAGCTGATCATTAAAACCACCTGGGGAGACTTTCAAAAATATAATGCCCATTTCCCACTCCAGGGCTAAATCTCTTGGGGCCATTTTCTGTGTGCGCATGCACAGACATCCATACCTTGGTGAAACTAATGGCCTCTATCTATGAGGCTTTTCATTGCCCTGAAAATTATAATGTTTTCTTAATACCAAGAATATCATCATATGCTTCCTTTTGGCGGTGAAATGTGAAAAACGAGTATTTATTGTCCTAAGAGTACTGCAGGAAGCTAGAATATGCCATCCCAAATCCTTTTTGACATAAAGATAATTTTGAGTTGATTATTTTGAGAAACAGCAAACACAGAGAAGCTCTGAAGACAAAGCATATGTTTCTTTTTGTAAGAGGAATTTACATCTATATAAGGAATCTCCGTTTGTAAGGGTGCCACTCTCTCTGTACCAGGAAGGGAAGGATAACTCTTGTCAACGGAGAATGCACTGCCTTAGATCTGCATAACAAATCTGACTCTTGTTTACCATACCTTTCCTGGTCACCGTCCCAAAACTTGCCTCCCCTGCCCCAAATCACTTTTCCTTTGTTGGTATTATTAAAAGAAAAACTTCAGACAAATTAAATTTAAGAGAGTTTGATTGAGTAAAGAATGATTCTCCAATTGGGCAGCTCTGAGAACCAGAATAGGTTCAGAGCAACTCCTACTACTGTCACATGGTCAGATAATATTCATGGACAGAAAAAGGAAAGTGACATACAGAAAATGGAAGTGAGGTACAAAAACAGCCACGTTAGTTACAACTTATTTGTCTTATTTGAGCATGGTTTGAACAGTTGGCCATCAGTGCTTGGCCAAAACTGTGATTGGCACAAGAATAGGTTACAGTCTGTTTACACAGCCAACTAGGTTACAGTTCCCTATTTTTGGAGAACTTTAGTCCAAAGTTAACAAAAGGAGTCAGCTTTAACATAATTTACACATATATAAGCCTAAATTCTATACACTCCTTTGAGGTACTCATTTCTGGGTATTCCCTTGCATTACATGTGCAAATACACGTTGTTACCAGTGGCAAATCCAACAGGTCTACAGCAAACTCAACCCTTGCCTCCTTGGAGGAAAGAATTCAGCCAAGGGGTCGAATTAGTTTCAAGGCAGAGGGAGAAACTGAGGCAAGTTTTAGGATGGGAGTGAGAGGTTATTATAAAGTTTTAGAGCAGGAATGAAAAGAAATAAAGTTCAGCTTGGAAGAGGGCCAAGCCAGTGACTTGAATGATCCAAGTGCCCCATCCCACCCTTGACTTCAGATTTTATACATTGGCATGGTTCCAGGGTTTTCATTTCTCCTCCCCTGATTTTTCCCTTGGGGTAGGCTGTCTGCATATGCAGTGGCCTGCCAGCACTTGGGAAGAGCTACATGCACAGTATGTTTACTGAAGTTGTGCACATGCTCATTTGAGAGATTTTTCTCTCACCAGTTACCAGTCGAGCCTTCCTAGAGGAAGGTCATATACCAGCGGAACTCTGCCATTTTTCCTCTTAGTGTGCATGCGTGAGCCCACTAGCTCAACTTCTGAGATCTTATCAGGAAGCTGCTGATATCAGTTTCAGGTGTGTTCTGTCTACTGGGAGACTGTCTTTCCCTGGCACTGGCTGTGACCAAGTACTATTTTAGAGAGACAGTTTAACAATGGCCTGACCATCACCTATGGTCACCTGACACTCCTAGGGCATAAGAGTGGGTCACTCTCCTGTCCTGCCATGTCTGCCTAACTACCTACTCTAATGATGTTAACACATTTCACTTGGTTTTTCTCTTACCAATCTGTCTTTTGTTACAAAGACCCCACCAGGAATCTAGAAGGATGAAAGGAAGAAACGTTTTTCCTCTCCTCTAGTGACAAAATTAAAGCTGAGTTTTGTCAACCTAAATGGAAGAGGCTGTGGCACAAGATATAATTTAATAAGTTTACTTGAGTCAAAACGAGGACAGTTGACCGGAAAACTCAAAACCAAGTAACCCTGGATATCAGCTCATTGGGCCTTTGTTAGAAGCAAGATTTTAAAAGCAAAAAAGGGGAACAGGCCGGGTGCTGTGGCTCATGCCTGTAACCCCAGAACATTAGGGTGGCTGAGGTGGGAGGATCATTTGAGGCCAGAAGTTTGATACCAGCCTAGACAACATAGCGAGAACCTATTTCTACAAAAAACAGCAAGCATAATTGTAATAAAATTACCCAGGCATGGTAGTGCATGCCTGTAGTCCCAGATACTTGAGTGGCTGAGGCGTAAAGATAGTTCAAGCCCAGGAGTTCAAGGCTGCAGTGAGCTATGATCATGCCACTGCACTTCAGCCTGAATGACAGAGAAAGACCCTGCATCTCAAAACAAAAGAAGAAAAAAGAAAGTGTTCATTTTAAACATGGTTTTTGTCTTTTTAATACTTTCAACTTTTATTTTAGATACAGGTGGTACGTGAACAAGTTTGTTACATGGGTACATTACACAATGCTACAGTTTGGGGTATGAACAATCCCTCACCCAGGTAATGAGCATGGCACCCAGTATTTAGTCAATCCATGTCCCTCCTTCTCCCTCCCCACCAGTCGTCCCGTGTCTACTGTCACCATCTTTATGTCCATAAGTATCCAACATTTAGCTCCTATGTGTAAGTGAGAACATGCAATGTTTGGTTTTCTGCTAAACAGGGTTTTGATATTTTTAGGCCAGTTGAAGCTACCAATAGGTACTGACTAAAGGAAAATATAAACAAATGTTCAAAATGGAAACTTGTCATACTCACTGTTTTCAAAAGTACTTATAATTTTCATATTTTGAAGTAAAATTTTGATATTAAATATATCATTGGAAAAGTATTAAGAAAAAATATTTGCATGAATAAAGAAAAGCAAAACCTATTAATACATAATAATAAAGTACTATGCCAGGGTTAAAAGAAAAACTTCAGACAAATTAAATTAACAGAGTTTAACTGAGCAAAGACTGATTCATAAAGGGGGCAGGCCCCAGAATCAGAACAGGTTCAGAAAGACTCTGTTGTTACAACCAACAAGTAGTCAAACAACATTAATGGACAGAGAAAAGGAAATGAGGTACAGAAACAGCTCCATTGGTTACAACTCAGTGCAGCCTTATTTGAACCTGGTTTAAACAGTTAACCATCTGTGATCGGCTGAAGCTTGGCTGCGGTGATTGGCTGAATCTCAGCTATTTATTACAAAAGTATACTTATAAAGGAGGCTTTCAATTTGTTTACATACTGAATTCGATTGCAGTTAGTTACACAGAACTGGTATGGAGGCCTTTAAATCCAAAATTTAGTTTGATTTAACACCAGCCTAACAGTCAATATTAAACGTAATCTTAAATTAAAATAACCATAAAACAGAAATTGAGGATTAACCTGAAGGCAAAGCTATAAACCAGGTTAAATGCATATAACTTAGTCTTGTAATTCTAAAGATAATAATTATAGAAGTAGCTGACATTTACTGAATGCAACTCTATGCTTGCCATAATTATATAATTATAATGTTATCTCTGATACAATGTTTACAGTCACCCTCTGAAATGGAGTTTCAATAACAATTTCCATTATTCAAATAATGAAGCTGGGTTAAAGATGTTAACTAACTTCCCTAAGTTAGATAAGCTTGTACTTACCTAACTTACGTATACTTGTACAATGTATACTTAGTACAAGTATGGGCCGGGCTCAGTGGCTCACACCTGTAATCCCAGCACTTTGGGAGGCCGAGGCGGGCAGATCACTTAAGGTCAGGAGTTTGAGACCAGCCTGGGCAACATTGTGAAAACCCGTCTCTACTAAAAATACAAAAAAAAAAAAAAAATTAGCTGGGCATGGGGGCCAGAGCCTGTAGTCCCAGCTAGTCAGGAGACTGATGCAGGAGAATCACTTGAGCCTAGTATGAAGTGGGGGATTGCAGTGAGCTGAGATCGTGCCATTGCACTCCAGCCTTGGCAACAGAGCAAGACCTTGTCACAAACAAAACAAAACAAAACAAAACAAAACAAAACAAGTATGCTTGTACTAAGTGCTTCAGCCACAATTTGAACCCCAACCAGCTTGACTCCAAAGACCTCGCTCATGAGCCAAATAATTTGGGAGCAAGATATGATCATTACAGCCTCCAATTACTGAGCATCTATTACTATATAGTTTGAGAGTTACACAGTCCTTAGCATAGCACCTAGTATCCTCCAGGCAGTCAATAATTGTTGAATGAATATTTACTTCCAATTCCAAAAAGCATTTCCTTATATTTTTCTTAACTATTCAGCATATTGGTGGAGCTGGCCTAGGGTACCTTCCCATCTAGATAAAATGAGAGACGCAGTGACCAAGGTATTCTTCCTTAGCTCCTGGTTCTAGGTTTCATGCAAACCACTCACTGCCCATGTCTTCTGCCAATGCACCGCTGCAGTAGTATTCTGTTTGGGTAAGTTATAACTTTCTTCACATTGATTACCCTGATTAACTCCTACAAAGGATATGCTTACAGTATAGCTCCTCTGACTGACTACACCAGGAAGTCCTCTTCTCCTCAACAAGAATGTCAGTGGTCCTTTCTTGGGGTGGGCTATCTTTACCCTTCCCTGCTCTGACCCATTTATGATTATTCTTACTGTCTTTAATTTCAGAGGATTGGCCTCATCCTTAAATCCTAACTATAACCTTTATATGGAGCCTCTCGCCCACTTTAATGGTCTGTTAGGCTTTTTTTCTCCTTTCCTTTTTCAAGAATTGGAGTGAGGCTTAGTCATTTTCTTTTAAAGACTTAGTAAATTAGTAAAGTGGGTGAATTAGTAAATATTAGAGAAGAATATCTAATTTTAAGCAGAGCGGATGACATACAACTATTCTAAAAGAAAAGCAAGCAGGGCAGTGGAAAAGAAGGAAATTTAAAAATAGAGAAAGAGGAAGAAGACCAGCAAGAGCCTAAAGAAGCGAAATCTGTGAAACCTAAAAAGGAAAAGTGTTTACATATTGTTCTTTCAAAAGAAAACCAGGGTTTGTGTTGAAGGCCAGACTTTCCAGATATTTCTGATATACTAAAGAACAATTAAGAATAGAAAGGAGGCCAGGCATGGTGGCTCACGCCTGTAATACAAGCACTTTGGAGGCCAAGGTGGGCAGATCACCTAAGGTCGGGAATTCAAGACTAGCCTGACCAACATGGTGAAACCCCATCTTAAAAAATAAATAAATAATAAATAAAAAGAATAGAAAGGAATGGCCAGGCCCTGTGGCTCACACCTATAATCCCAGCACTTTCAGAGGCTGAGGCGGGTGGATCATGAGGTCAGGAGATCGCAACCATCCTGGCTAACACGGTGAAACCCTGTCTCTACTAAATACAAAAAAAATTAGCCAGGCGTGGTGGCATGCACCTGTAGTCCCAGCTACTCAGGAGGCTAAGGTAGAAAGATCACTTGAGCTAGGAAGTTGAGGCAGTTGAGCCATGATTGTGCCACTGCACTCTAGCCTGGGTGATATATCGAGATCCTGTTTCTAAAAATATATACATATATTTTAAACATGTGTGTGTGTATGCTCTAAACCATTTCTTCTTTGTTTATTTTAGTAATGTATTTTTTTTTTCATTTTTACTTTGCAGGAGTAAGACCTAAACCATTTCTAATAAATGATGTTTAAAAAGACTGTGATTTTTATGCCAAACGCCATTTATCCTTCTTCTTGCGAACTGTCTGGGTGGTATTTTCCAGTTGGATGTGCTACATGTGACATGTTCTGGAGAGAGCAGAAGTGACAGACGCCACCTCAGCATGTGCACTCTGCTCCCTCTCATCAGCTACAATCCAGACATGACTGCAGACTGTCATTGTGCAGATGGTGACAATCCCTGGGGAGCAGAGCTGCCCTTCCAACTGGACTGCTCCCCTTGGAACAGTTAAGTGAGGAAGAAAGAAACTTTTTGTTACGGCACCGTGGCCTAACACAACTGTACTGTCTATTCTTGCAAGGTCACATTGCCTTCTAAATCAGTGGAGACGTCGCTGTGAATCACATTCTGAGCAGTACTCGCTTCTGCCAACAGTCACTATCAAGAAAATAAACAGGGGCCAGGGGAGTGGCTCACACCTGGAATCCCAACTTTAGGAGGCTGAGTTGGGTGGATCACCCGAGGTCAGGTGCTTGAGACCAGCCTGGCCAACATAATGAAAACTTATCTCTACTAAAAACACACACACACACACAGAAGTTAGCCGGGTGTGTTAGCAGACGCTTGTAATCCCAGCCACTTGGGAGGAGGAGGCAGAAGAATCACTTGAACCCAGGTGGCGGAGGTTTCAGTGAGCCGAAATTGCACCACTACACTCCAGTCTGGGCAAAAGAGCAAGACTATGTCCCAAAAAGAGAGGAGGGGAGGGGAAGGGAAGGGAGGGGAGGGAAAATGAACCAGTAATAAAAAATCAGTCAGAGAATGACCTTGTTTTGACAAGTTTAACATACATCTTAAATTTCACTATTCTTCGGCCTAGAATTCTGTGTAAGCAGTTACTGAAGTTTCTACATCTACTGCTCATGAAGATATGAGCAATGTTTACACTTAGTAAACAGCAAAAGTGTTAACTGTTTACTCCCTTTAGGTCTAATCGTGCTTTTCAGCAAGATGGCAAAGGTAGCAGAGTGACAGCTAAGTAAGAATTTCCTGACTGCAGTTGTCCACTTAACTGTGGCATTTCCTTGTTCTTTCATTTCTATTACATCATCAGTGTGGCTCCTATTTCACTGTGAGAAACAAAAAACGTGAACATTTCCTGTTTGTCATCAGAACTGAAAGCCTTATTTGAGTTTATTTTACAAATTGGCTGCACAAGTGTTACACGACACAATGGTATAAATTCCCTTCACAAGTACCTATTTTGCACACCAGCTTTTTGTACCTTGATAAGCTAAGAAATACAACCACATTGTCATTCCCTAAAATTATTCAAATAGATAACTTCTAATCTAAGTGGAACATTTGTTTAGACTTGATTATTACTTCAAGCATATACCATTAAGGCTAAATCTCTATACACTGAGATTCTACTTGGCATCCTCACTTGCTAAAATAATTCCAGTTTCAAGTATAAAATGTTCTGTGTGTGTAAGTTTTCCCCCCTACTTTAACAGCTTTAAGATATAAAATTCAGACTCCACTGGAATTTATACTTTGCTTTTTTTCAAATCGTCAAAATCTACTTGTCAGTATATTAATGCAGGGTATTTACTGAATCTATTAAACACTAATCAATATGGGAAAAAATATTTTACTCTAATGAAAAAGGAAGTTCAGGCTGGGCGCGGTGGCTCACGCCTGTAATCCCAGCACTTTGGGAGGCCAAGGTGGGTGGATCACAAGGTCAAGAGATTGAGACCATCCTAGCCAATATGGTGAAATCCCGTCTTTAATAAAAATACAAAAATCAGTGAGGCATGGTGGCACGTGCCTGTAATCCCACCTACTCAGGAGGCTGAGGCAGGAGAATCACTTGAACCCAGGGGCAGAGGTTGCAGTGAGCTGAGATCGCACCACTGCACTTCAGCCTGGCGACAGAGTGAGACTCCGTCTCAAAAAAAAAAGAAAAATGAAGTTCAGGAGGAAGACAGAAGACTAATTTTCTTACCTATATAGATATAATATACACACATAAAAGAAGTCTTAGAGAGAGGAAATTCAAAGAGAACTGTCATATCTATACTGGACCCATCTGTGTACACTTTGATTTGGAGTCTACATGAGGATCTAATATTTGAATTACCACATAATTACCACAGCTTAGTGGACCAGAAAACTAATACAAAAATTTATAAACAAGCTAAGTATGGAGGCTCCCACCTGTAATTCCAGTGACTTGACAGGCTGAGGTGAGAGGATTGCTTGAGGCCAGGAGTTTAAGGCCAGCCTGTGCAACACAGTGAGACCTGTCTCTATATTTAAATATATATATGTCAGGCATGGTGGCTCATGCCTGTAATTACAGCACTTCGAGAAGTCAAAGTGGCTGGACTGCTTGAGGCCAGGAGTTCAAGACCAGCCTGGATAACGTAGTGAGACCCTGTTAAAAAAAAAAAAAAAAGCCAGATGTAGTGGCACACACCTGTGGTCTCGGCGACTCCAGAGTCTGAGGTAGGAGGATTGCTTGATCCCAGGAGGTTGAGGCTGCAATGAACTGTGTGTGACTGCACCACTGCATTCTATCCTGGGTGATGGAGCAAGACCCTATCTCAAAAAATGACATAATTAAAAATTTATAAACAGGCTGGGAACAGTGGCTCATGCCTAATCCCAGAAACTCAGAGGCCGAGATGAGAAGATGGCTTGAGCCCAGGAGTTCAAGACCAACTTGAGCAACATAATGCCAGCTACTCAGAAGGCTGAAGCAGGAGGATTTCTTGAGCCCAGGAGGTCAAGGCTGCAGTGAGCTATGATCATGCCACAGCACTCCAGCCTGGATGACAGAGCAAGACCCTATTCCAAAAAAAAAAGTATAAACAGAAGGAAGACAATGACAGGGACACACTATGAAGGATTATACATGGTAGAGGCGAAACAAAGTATTAACTAGGCAATGACAAATCAGCTCCAATTTTGAGAACTAGTATACCCAACCTATTTGTTTTCTGAATATGCCACTGCACACACTCAGAGATCCCTTAAACAGACAAATCCAGGATACCACTAAACAATGAAAAAAGAAGACAAAGAGAGCAGCAAAAAGCACTCTGCTTGACCAAAAACTAAAGCTTAAATATGAAACTCACAGCAGAGCACCACAGTTCTGAATTAGAAACTCATTTCTATTATGACAGGTTGTGTTATTTAAAAAATAGAAACCCATTTCTTATTATTTTAAGAGTCACACTGACTGGTGTCTCTAACTGAACATAGGAAATCATAGTGGGAACTGAGGTTGGAAAGTGACAGTGGTAAGAGCATTTAGGATGTGAGGAAGTAGACAGGAAAGCATAAATCACAAAGATAAAATTCCCAGCACTAGCTGGGCGTGGTGGCACAGGCCAGTAAACCAAGCACTTTGGGAGGCTGAGGGGGGAGGATCACTTGGACGCAGGAGTTTGTGACCCCATCTCTACCAAAAATAATAATCTAAAAAATTAGCCAGAGAGAGGAGTGGGATGGTGGCATGCACCTGTGGTTCTAGCTCCTTGGGATGTTTAGATGGAAGGATCGCTTGAGACCGGGAATTCAAGGCTGCAGTGAGCCATGATCATGCCACTGCACTCCAGCCTGGACAACAGAGACCCCATCTCAAAACAAATTTATTTAAAAAGTCCCAGCACTCCGAGATATCTTTAAGTACAAATGAACTGTCACATTTCTGTAAGCACTAAAGGATTTTTTTGTTTTTTTGTCTTTTCCTGAGACGGAGTCTTGCTCTGTTGCCCAGGCTGGAGTGCAGTGGTGCAATCTCTGCCTTCCAGGTTAAAGTGATTCTCCAGCCTCAGCCTCCCAAGTAGTTGGGATTACAGGCGCATGCCACCAGGCTGAGCTAATGTTTGTATATTTTAGTAAAGATGGGTTTCACCATATTGGCTAGGCTGATCTGATCTCATAATCCACCCACCTTGGCCTCCCAAAGTGCTGGGATTACAGACATGAGCCACTGTGTCCAGCCTCAAATTCAGTTATTTTATAAAGACAAATCAGTATACCATAAATTACTTCTTTTTTTTTTTTGAGATGGAGTTTCACTCTTGTTGCCCAGGCTGGAGTGCAATGGTGCAATCTCGGCTCACTGCAACCTCCACCTCCCAGGTTCAAGCGATTCTTTTGTCTCAGCCTCTCAAGTAGCTGGGATTACAGGCACTTGCCACTATGCCTTGCTAATTTTTTGTATTTTTATTAGGGATGGGGTTTCATCATGTTGGACAGGCTGGTCCTGAACTCCTGACCTCAGGAGTTCAAGTGGGTCTTGATCCACCCACCTCAGCCTTCCAAAGTGCTGAGATTACAGGCATGAGCCACCGCACCCAGCCCATAAATTACTTCTTACAGGATTCCATCAAATAGGTATTTTGCTTTTGTTTCATATTTCACACAAAAGGAACTGTTCAATTATTTAGAAAATTCAATTGTGAGAAACAAGGCTAGATAAGGTTTTACTGTAAGTTAACTGATGACAATGAACTCTCTCCCTGAACTTTACTCATAGAATCATTGTCACTGACCTAATTTATAGCAGGAAGAAATACATTTTTTTCCAACAGCTGTTCTGATCTGATTTACACTACTTGCCTTGGTCCCATTGACTAGTGACATAAACATGTAGCCAGTATTATTAAACACAACAATCCTAACTCATGCTTGAAATCTGCTCAACATTTCCTTCTCAACCAGGCTACAGAGAAAACAGTCAAACTAGGAATTGCTAGAGACTAGATGTGGGATGACATTAACCCCCAAAGCAAAACAGAACAAGTCATTTTGGAGACGACAACACCTTCAAGATCATTGCAGATTAGTGGAAGTTCTATTTTTAAATAATTTCAGTTGACTTGGTTCCTCAAGATGTTTGGAAGATGACACAAATATAAAATCAATGAATCTCATTTTTGGTTTCAAAAACCATTTTGTCAGTAATAGAATTCAATATTGCATTTTAAAAAAATATATTTTAGTTTGAAACACGCAGGATTACTTTGTCATTAATCATCCCCAGTATCTTTAGAGTCAAATTATTTTCATTTAATTCCACATCCTCCAACTAAATATTTTTCAAAACACATTTTCCTTCAATTAATTCCTTCATTCAACAATTTGGGGCATGGTGATTCACCCCTGTAATCTCAGCACTTCAGGAGGCTGAGGCAGATGGATCACTTAAGGTCAGGAGTTCGACACCAGCCTGGCCAAGATGGCGAAACTCCATCTCTATTAAAAATACAAAAAACTAGCTGGGCGTGGTGGCAGGAGTCTGTAATCCTAGCTACTTGGGAGGCTGAGGCAGGAGAATTCCTTGAACCTGGGAGGCGGAGGTTGCAGTAAGCCGAGATCACACCATTGCACTCCAGCATGGGCAACAGAGCAAGACTGGGTCTCAAAAGAAAAGAAAAGCCAACAAAAAAAAAAAAAATCTGCTGAGCACACACTCTGCTAGGTACTCAGGTTGGAACCCAGGGATTCAACAGGGAACGTGCCTATTGACCTTAGTACATTTGGGGAATCAAACTGAATTAAATGTCATCTAGTTTCTTGGTGCCTCTTTGAGATAGTTATAGACACTCTAGGGATGTAAAAAAAAAAATGAGGCCTGAATTTAGGATATAACAAATAACTGTCTATTTAATGTGAACATGCTACCTACTTGAATTTATCCAGTACATTTACCTACATATCAAATTATCAAATGTCCAAAGGTTTACAATCTGTTTTTCTTCCCTACTGCCTTTCTTCCACATGAGCACTGAATATCATGGTAAAAAGTGCTAATGATTCTCAAAATGCAAAACTTGGAAAAAAATTGTAAAGGTTTAACTTTCTTTTAGGAAGAGAAAAAGCCCGTAAGATAAACTTGAACAGAGTAATAAAATTATCTCCAGATTTTTTTTTTCAAGGCTGAGTGTGGTGATTCACACCTGTAATCCCAACACTTTGGGAGGCTGAGGTGGGAGGATCACCTGAGGCCAGGAGTTCAAGACCAGCCTGGGTAACATAGGGTAACCACCATCTCTATGAAAAATAAAATATTAACTGAGCATGGTAGTACACGCCTATAGTCCCAGCTACTCAGTAGCCAAGGATAACTTGAGCCCAGAGGCAGAAGCTGCAGTGAGCCATGATTGCGCCATTGCACTCCAGCCTAGGGGACATGACAACACAACTGTCTTAAAAAAATAAAATTTAAAAATTAAATTTAAAAACAGGACTGGGCATGGTGACTTATGCCTGTAATCACAGTACTTTGGGAGGCTGAGGCAAGAGATCATTTAAGCTCAGGAATTTGAGACCAGCCTGGGCATCTTTAGTAGAGATGGTGAGACCTCATCTCTACTAAAAATCAAAAAAATTAGCTGGATGTGATGGTGCATGCCTATTGTAGTCCCAGCTACTCAGGAGGCTGCGGTGGGATAATCACCTGAGCCCTGAGGTTGAGGCTGCAGTGAGCCATGACTGTGCCACTGTACTCCAGCCTGGGTGACAGAGACAGACCCTATTTCAAGAAAAAAAAAAGAAAAAAGAAAAGAAATTAGGACTTGGAATCCTAATTTGAAAATGAAACAGAACACACAGAAACCCATCTAAAACAGTAATAGGCTTATAGAATGCTTTTTAGAAATTCTTGTGTATTCTGCTCATTCTTCTATAAATTTTAAGCACCTCCAAATATAATACAGCTTTAAATAAAGCGGAGAAAAGGAGTAGCCAGGTAATTCAAGTAACAGAATTCCTTTCTTCCCAAATTACTTAGTGACACCATGAAGCAAAACTTACCTACACAAAAATCCAGAGATCTGTGATTAGCAAACATTTAAACCTTTGACAAATTCTTTCCTTGATATTCAATGGCATCCTTCCAAACGTGGTTAACCAATGAACTCAAGTTCAGTTTTATCTATGACTGTGATGTCTAAATGATTAACTGAAAAGTAAAATATCCAAAATAGCTGCTTTTATTCTGCAGTAAGCATACCCCAACATTATGCACACGGGTGCGCCAACTTAGTCCACGTGTGCTGCTGCAACAAAATATCTGTGAGTAATTTATAAAGAACAGAAATTTCTCACAGTCTGGAGGCTGGGAAGTCCAACATCAAGGCGCTGACAGATTCCACATCAGGTAAAAGTTCCTTCCTCACAGATGACACTATCTAGGTGACCTGTGACAGAACAGCAAAACAGCAAAATGGGCCTAAGCTAGTTTCTTCCAGCCCTTTTTATAAAAGGCACTAATTCATTTACAAAGGCAGAGTGCTCATGACTTGAATCACTTCCCCAAAAGCCCAACCTCTTCCAATCACTTTCCCAAAACCCCAAATTCAACACACTAATTTGAGGTGGCAGAACACACATATTCAAACTATAGCATGCACTTTTCAACATCTTAAAACAGATTCCCATGGTCTCAAGAGGCCAGACTAGACAAAAGTGAGGGCATCTCTTTGGTTACTCTTTTATCCGTTAAAATCTATACTGAGAGTGGAATACAAAAATATGACATTTAATTAGACATGCTGCTGGCTGACACAAAACTTGCACTTCCTTTTTCATTAGCCAATAGGTACAGCTAGAATTGTAAACAGGAATTATAACTAGAAATAATGAGAGCAATTTCTTGGATTACTCTACCTTTAAATTATATTTTATTCAGACTTATCCTTTGAAATTACTCATGATTAGCCTGTCCTCTTCATGTGAGAATTTAGGAAACCTCTCTATTTCTTTATGGCATCTTTATGGGAAAAAATTGTGTATATGCATATGTGTAAGAAAGTTTCCTTCAAGCATCGCAATTTAAAAAACACTCTATCCATAAAGGCACTGTAAAAGTATAATTTTGTATTTTATTCATTCATTCCATCAGCTGGGAATTGCTCTATTGTACAAATACAGTTTTGTACAAAAAAATCACAAAATGTTACAAAATAAAAAAGTACAAACTGCATTACTTAATAAATATGACTAAAAGTAGTTAAAGTGGCAATGAGATAGATTTTAAATGGGAAACACTGTTTGACCCAGCAAACCACACAAGCTCTGTTTACAGACATTTCTACATTAATACAAGGCAATCCTATTTTGCCTTTTGAAAGAATGTAAAAGAAATACTAAGACAGTGTTCTCCTGCTATAACTGCCAAGGTTGGCTCCAGACATTTACAACATTAGTTTATAAATCTCTTAGCTGGATCCAAGAAGTTACACAAAGCAGGAGGCTTATCTTGTCACAAAACTTTATACCAAGTTAGATTCTAACAAAATGACAAATGTAAATAAAAACTGAGAGCACCAGACAACCTACACATTAACCAGAGTACAGAATAATCACTCTGTCATCAGCAAATATCAGACTTTCATTCAAGTAAGACCTGGTACTATCCCTTAAAAGAAGAAGAAAAAACCTTCCAACAACCTTCTGTTAAGTATTTCTCTTTAAAAGATTCACCATTTCTAGAAAAATAATTATTTCCAACAGAACAGATCTGTTTCATCAAAATGGAATGGGCCAAACATTTGGTAATAAGAATGCATCAATATCCATTTGAAATAATTATCTAAGAACTGTGAAAATCAAATTTCAACAACATAAGAACTACCAAATCACAAACTCTGTTGAAAATAATACATTTCATATAAAGCACTTCTCTGGATTTATGCCTGAAAGCTGTCAAAATGGAACACGTCATAGATGAAGGTACACCAGTTTTTAAAAATGTTGTGCAAAAATACATTTTTATAGAAAATAGACTACCAGGAATGAACAAATTTACACTGTGAGAAAACAGCTTGCAAATTAAGTAGTGCTCACTTTATACAGCAAATTATAAATAGCAGTAAAATCACCCAAAGCTATCATGAAACATCATTTAGGTGCCCAGCAACCTTCAGCTCTGAGAAAACATTCAAAAAGATGATTAAGGCATTACACCTACAGTAAAATCTACTAGGAAGTTTCAAAGTGCTATTACCCTGATTAGAGTTCACGTGATTCTCCAAACACAAGTTACGTATGCAATTTTCCCAGGGTGTTAAGGTTTTGAGACATTTCAAGAGCATGCATTTTGTTCAATATACATTTTAGACAGGGATATGGCCATAGATTTGGCAAGTTCTTCATCGCGTTTCCTCTGCACTTGAGTTTGTTTGCACCAGTTGTCGTACTCTGGGTTAGGATAGGAGTGATCAAATACAGCATCATAGTGTCCGTTACTGAGCCAACTGAGCCAAATACTGGGCCTCAGGGAATCCTCTGGGCCCAAATAATGAATCATGGTAGACACCGTGGGGCTCTCCAGCCTCCCTCCAGTAGTTAAGTGGATATTTACATTCAGCATCTGCCCCATGGCCAGCAACTCGGGGTACCCAGCCCACGCCCCGTCTTGGGCAGCAGCGATGATAAACTCCCCCACGTCGCCCTCAATCAGGGGGCTGAAGTGGTCGAGATGGTCGGCGATGTAGTGCACCGTCTGCTCCCTCAGCTCCCGGTGCAGGCTCTGGTCCCCGTACACCGTCTTGCTGACAGCTCGGTAGAGGCAGTTGCCGTCGGGAATGATGTGGAACCGATACTTATTCCTCTGCCGCAGGTATTTGTCCTGCTTCTCCACCTCGGCCAGGTACAAGGCCAGCTTCTCGTCTCTGGGATCCGACCTGGGGACAACCACCGGCTCCACGGCGCTGCTCGGGGCAGCCTCGCTGCTCCGGGCGGGAGACACCTCGGCCTCCGGGTCGGGCCTCCGAGCCGCGTCCCCGCCGGGCGCGTCGCAGCGGTCGCCGCCCCTCTCCCAGGCCCGGGGGCCCCTCTCCGCCAGGTGCTCCTCACCCCACGGACCGGGGCCGGCGTCGGGGCTCCCCGGGGTCGGCGCGAGGCCTCGGTACTTGGCAGCGGCCAGGGCCTGACAGTGCTCGCTCAGTCGGAACTTCCGATCGGGCCCCTCCCGGGCCGCCTCCAAGCCCGGCTCGGGGCAGTCGGGCCGCAGCAGCTCCTCCAGGAGCCAGGCGGAGGAGCCCCTTCGCGGCGGGACGGGGGCTGCGGGCGCCGGGGCCAGCAGGAGGCAGCGACCGCGCGGGGCGGCGGCAGAGCCCGCGGCGCCGGGAGCGGGCTCGGGCCCGTGCAGCAGGAGCCTGTCGGCGCCCAGGGCCCGCACGGTGATCTGCGCCGTGGAAGTGTAGTGCGGCGGCAGCGGCGGCTTGCAGGACGCGCTGGGCGGGCCGGCGGCGGCGGCGGGCGCGGCGGCCCCGGACACTACTTCGAAGCAAGAGGAGAAGGCGGGCATCTTGGCGGCGGGGACGGCGGCGGCTTCCCGGGGCTCTGCGGCCGCGGCGGGCTGGCACTCACCGGTCTCAGGCTCGGCGCCGGCGGTTCCCGGGGACTGCAGCGAGACCTTAAAGGGGGCGGCGGTTGCGGCTGCAGGGGGCGCGGGGGCGGCGGCCGTGGGACCCGGGGCCCCGGCGGGGTAGTGGGTGCAGACGCTGCTGTAGAGCTGCATGTCCCTGCCCGCCGCTCGGCCCCTTATAGGCGCGGCGAGCCCCGGAGCGGGGGACACACCCTCCGGGCCCGGGGGAGGGGGCCGGCGGAACGCGGTGACCCAACGGCCCCAGAATAGAGATGAGCGCCGAGCCGCCGGCCGCTGCGCGTCAGCAGCCGCGAATAGCGCTCGGGTCCCGGCCAAATTCCTGCTGCGCCACAGAGCGGGGGGGGCGGGGACGGGAAGCGCGCTCGATCCCTGCCGGTGCGCTCGGCCCGCAGACCCGGGGCGCCTCGCCCGCTGCAGCTGCTGCGGCCCGCGGCGGCCGCAGGGGACTCTCGGAGGAAGCCACCCACCCCGCTGGAGCGCGTCCCGCCGACTAGGAGGAGCGCGGGGCGCGCGGAGGCCCGGGAGGCGGGGCCGCGGTTGTTTACCTCAGGCCTCGCGGCCGCGTCACGTGACCCCGATGGAATGCGCGACTCGTCCGCGCGCCCGATTCAGCAGCGCCGACTCGCCGCCACCCACTCCGGCCCGCGCCCCGCCCCCTGTCCCGCTCCGCTGTGCCGCGCCGACGTCACGGGCGTAGTCCCGGGCGCGCGCGCGGGCGGGGCGGAGCCGGGGGCGCTGAGGCTCCGGGAGCGCTGAGGCTCCCGGGCCTGCGCAGTCTTGAGATTTCTCGCTGGGCCTCCCGCCCACGTGACTCCCGCGGACCGTTTTCCCCACCTGAGGACGGTTTCTGCGCTGCGCCGCTCTCTGCGGTGGCTGCAGTGGATGCTGCGGGATGGGCGCTGCTTGGGGCGAGCTAGCGTGCTCGGAAAGCTTGCGTGGCAGGAAAGCTTCCGGGCTGGGTGTGGAGGATGGAATGCTGCCTTAAAGTCTGGCCTCTCCATGGTCGTGGGCTACCATACCTGCTTGCGTTCACCACTGCCGCTTTTCTTTTTTCTTTGATGTCTTTAGCGATGAGGGTCCCCCCTGTCGCCCAGGCTGGAGTGCAGTGGCTCAGTCATAGCCCCCTGTACCCTTGACCTCCCGGGGCTCAAGCGATCTTCCGGCCTCAGCCTCCGAGTAGATGGAAACCACAGGCATGCACCACCACACCCAGCTAATTTTTTTTTTTAACGTGAGGGTCTCACTTCAGTTGCCCAGTCTCGTATCGAGCTCCTGGCCTTAAGCTGTTTCCCGCCTCAACCTCCCAGAGTGTTAGGATTGATTACAGGCCGAAGCCACCACGCCTGGCACCACCACGTCTTTTCCTTTTTTTTCTTTTTGAGGCAAGGTCTTGCTCAGCTGTCTAGGCTGAAATGCGGTGACGCCGTCATGCCTCAACCTCCAGGGTCCCAGCGATCCCCCTTCTTCAGCCTTGCCTTGGGTAGGGATTACAGGTGCCCAGCTAGTTTTACCAGTGCGTCTTTTCTGTGCACTTTCTTGGACCCACCTGTTAAGGGTGAGTCCTCTAGAGGATCCTCCTGCCCTGCTAAGACAAAACTTTTCTGCACCTCTGACCCATGCCACCTGGTAAATACCTGACTTGGGCGGAAGCAAGGAAGCCTTTTATAAACAGCCGTTCTCAGAATACCAAATGCAGTATCACTTAGGGCCTTCTGAAAATAGGTACGATTGCTAGCCAGAGGTCAAAAGCAGTGGAGAAAGTTGTGACCTGCATTCTAAGGCAAGATAGACTATAGAAAATACTTCTACCGAGTCTTTTTTCAATACCTGCCTTTGTAAGGGAAAGCCAGAGGTGGTGGGAGACTTTTGCTATATTCTGAGCTTTGATCAAATGCTAAATTAACAGACCCGAAACATTCAAATTGAACGTAGAGGTTGTTCTAACATTTTAGAGATAGGGAAACTGGACCTGTATATAATGTAAGCTGTACTCCTGCCCCCACCTTTCCAATGGAATGTGAATTCCATGAATTGAGAGACTTGGTCTTGCTCTTATATTTCCATCCTCTTAACACAATGCCTGGCACATAATTAGACCTAATTCATATTTACTAAGTGAATGAGTAGATGGAAAGCCAGTTCCAAAGATTTCTCAGACAGTGGCAAAGCCAAGATTTCTATCCAGGTCCCTTGACGCTAGAGCCAGGCCTTTTAATTATCTTTGGACGGTATGACTGGCAGCATCCCGACTCAGGTCACTCCAGCTGTTTAGGTAAATTAACTCAGAAGAAGGTAAATGACTGTCTTAACTTTTGAAATTCTGATAACTACCCAATTGGGAGCTTGAAGCTCTCGTGGCTAATTAGAAAAAGGAAATTACTATACTTGATTTCATCACTGATTTGTTGGTCATCTATTGCTCTGTGCATAAAGCACTTCACACTGAACTCTTTCAGTAGCTGGTGTTCTGAAACAGAAGACAAGACTGTTAACAAGGCCATCCTCAAATAGTATTTACCGTACCCACTGTGTGCCTAGCAGGGCTAGCATAACTGGAGCCTGAAGGGAGATAGGAAAATATTAGAATTTCAATCCTAAAGCAAGAGCAGGTTTTAACAGGTTGGGGTAAATGCAGGAAAAAAACAAAAACAACAAACAAGATCCACAGAAGACACGCTACTTGTGATGTACCAAGTTAACAACGGACAAAAACAAAGAGGTGAAGAATCAAAACATAAACATAGGAGGGCATTTAAAAAAAATCTTTTTAGTTTGTCTGCGGCAGTGGACTATGCAAGACTGCATATTGGCAGTAGGAATCCGTGTTCACTCTGTATCTCAACGTGGAAAGGCTTCCTGGAGGAGGTGATACTTTAGGAAACCTTCTAAAGCAGAAATGATGTCAACTTTGAAACTGGATGTTGTTTTCTGCCCTTGGAAGCTAAGAGAAGACAAAGACTTGCAGGTGATAGCAAAGAGATTAGGGAGGCAAATCTGGTTTCTCATGAGTTCACATAATTATCTATAATGTAATTATGTAATTTAAATTAATATGCAGGAAAAATTGTTATATGATCAGAATGATTGAAGAGTATAAGTTTTAAGGAGGTGAGTTGTTATTCGGATGGTTTACATGTTTTCCCTTCCTCAACTGTAAGCTCCTCAGAAGGATCCCAAAACCTAGCATAGAATTACTAGTAAAGTTTTTGCTATACACTCTACATTAAAACATGGGAAAACTATAAATGAGATTAAAAAAACAAAACAAAACACTGTGCAAAGAAGCTGAATCCTATGTCTTTAGATAAACATTAAATACATCCAATTAAGCTGGGGAAAAAATTCCTAGGCTAGGAGCCATGGCTCGTGCATATCATCCCAGCACTTTGGGAGGCTGAGGCAGGAAAATCTTCAGCCCAGAAGTTAAAGACCAGCCTAGGCAACAGAGCAAGACCCTGTCTCTACAAAAAAAAAGAAAAAAGAAAAAAAAAGTGCCTGGCATGGTGGTACATGCTACTTGGTAGTCCCAGCTACTTGGGAGGCTGAGGGGGAAGAATTGCTTGAGCTCAAGATTTTGAGGTTGCAGAGAGCCATGATCACACCATTGCACTCCAGCGTGAGTGATAGAACAAGGCCCTGTATCAAGGGGAAAAGAAAAAAGACAGATAGATGGTAGCAAGTGTTAGAGAAAATGCGAAGAAGTTAAAGTCCTCATATGTTGCCTGTGGGATTGTAAAATGATACAGACACTGTTTAAACAACTTAGCAGTTCCTCAGCATGTTACACATAGGGTTACCGTTTGATCCAGTAATTCCACTCTTAGATATATGACCAAGAAAAATAAGAACACGTCTCCATATAAAAACTTGTATGTCGGCTTGGGGCAGTGGCTCACACCTGTAATCCCAGCACTTTGGGAGGCCAAGGCGGGTGGATCACAAGGTTAGGAGTTCAAGACCAGCCTGACCAAGATGGTGTTACCCTGTCTCTACTAAAAATACCAAAATTAGCTGAGCGTGATTGCAGGCACCTGTAATCCCAGCTACTTGGGAGGCTGAGGCAGAGAATTGCTTCAGCCTGGGAGGCAGAGGTTGCAGTGAGCCAAGATCATGCCACTGTACTGCAGCCCTGGGTGACAGAGCAAGACTCCCTCTCAAAAAAAAAAAAAAAAAAAAACCCAAAAAACTTGTATATCAATGTTCATAGTAGTTTTATTCATAATATCCAAAGAGTAAAAGCTACTCACATATCCATCAAATGATGACTGGATACATCAAATGTGATATATTCAGACAATGGAATGTTATTCAGCCATGAACAAAATGAATACAAATACTACAACATGGATGAATTTTCAAAACATGCTAAGTGAAGAAAACTAGATGCAACAAGTCACATACTGTATAATTCTAGTTATATGAAATGTCTAGAATAGACAAATCCATAGAGAATATAGTGGTCAGCAGGGGCTGAGGTGAGGAGGGAATGTGGAGTGACTACCAATGGGTATGGGTTTCTTTTGGAGTGAAAAATATGGTTTGAAAATACCTTATGGTTGGGCTAGGGGCACATGCTTATAATCCTAGCACTTTGGAAGGCCAAGGTGGGTAGATCACTTGAGCCTAGGAGTTCGAGACCAGCATGGGCAACATGGCAAAACCCCATCCCTACAAAAAAATACGGAAGTTAGCCAGGCATGGTAGCAAATGCCTGTAGGCTCAGATGCTTGGGAGGCTGAGGTGAGAGGATCCATTCAAGACTGCAGTGAGCTGTGATTGTGCCGCTGCACTCCAGCCTGGGTGACAGAAGGGACCCTACCTCAACAAAAAAAGAAAGGAAAAAAGAAAAGAAAATAGGTTATGGCAGGGCAAGGTGTTTCATGCTTGTAATCCTACCACTTTGGGAGGCTGAGGCTTGAGCGTAGGAGTTTGAGACCAGCCTGCGCAACATTCAAGACTCCATCTCTACCAAAAGAAAGAAAGAAAGAAAAAATTAGCTGAACATGGTAGTATGCACTTGTAGTCCCAGCTATTCAAGAGGCTGGGGCTGGAGGACCACTTGAGCCCAGGACTTTGAGACTTCGAGATTGCACTGAACTACAATCCTGTCACTGCCTTCCAGCCCAGGTGACAGAGCAGACCCTGTCTCTTAAAAAAAAAAAAAAAAGTTATGGTGATAATTGCACAACTCTGTGGATATACTAAAAAGCAATGAATTATACATTTTAAGGAAGAATGAATTCTATGGTATGTAAATCATATCTAAATAAAAGCTATTTCTAAAAACCTTACCATGAGCCAGGTACTATGCTCATGGCTTGAGATAAAAATATGTATTTTAACTATAAATGTCTCAGCAGCAACAATACTTTCTTTGGGATATTATTGCATAAATCATGGGCAACATTTTATATATGTCAGTGATTTTTTCTGACAAATTCACAGTACTCTATATGATAGCTTAAATATAATTGATTAAATGTTATAAATGAGCTGAATCTTACTGAAGCCAAATCATTCATGCCCAGAAAAAATGGATATTTAAGGCACTAGACTAGTAGAAATGCTATTTGAATTTATAATTTTGTTTTTTATAAACTTTTTGTGTAATCTTCATGATATGAAAAATACTTTTACATTTTGTAAAGCAAACATTTATCGAGTGCTCCATAAACCATGTGGAAATTGAACACAGATATGTCATATTTTTTGGTTGGTTGGTTCTATATATGGTTCTATGAGATTCTGAAAAGTGCCCAGAACATAGCAGCCTCTCAATAAATATTTTCTGAATGTTTTCAAATAAAAATGGAAACTCGGCAATAAAAGCAAGCGTCTTGGAAAGCGATGTGTGGAGTTGATATGTATTCATTCTTTGTATTCTATTGAACTAACAATTTAAAGTGAAAAAATAAATAAAGAGCATCATGTCATGCAGACACCTCAATATTCTTTCTGCAGCTCATCTATCAAGGCTAACATGTCACCAGCTGGAAGTGAAATTATCAGGCAGAAGTGAAAACTACTCTGAATTATTTAAACCTATGGCTCTTCTGAAACTGTATTTATGTATTACTTACATAACTTGAACATTAAAGAAGAGAATCACTGAAAATTCTATTATGTAAAGACCTCTTAACTCCAGAAACTTTAAACCAATATATAACTAGATCAAATAATCAGTAAGTATTTGGGTTTTATTTCATATATATAAATATATGTATATATACACACACACACTCATATCTATATATACATATATGCATATACATATATATCTATATACACAAATATATGTATACCTGTGTATATATGTGTGTATATATACAGATGTGATTTTGCCATGTTGCCCAGGCTGGTCTTGAATTCCAGTCTCAAGAAATCCTCCCCACTTGGCCTCCCAAAGTGCTGGAATTACAGGTGAGAGCTACTATGCCCAGTCTTCTTTTTTCATTTCCTTAAGTGTTGGCAAAATAGTTTTATAATAGTTGGGCATTTTATAATCATATATACAATTCTATAATTGTATATACACACATATATATTTTCTTTTCTTTTTTTTTTTTTAAGACAGAGTTTTGCTCTTGTCACCCAGGCTGGAGAGCAATGGCGTGATCTTGGCTCACTGCAACCTCCGCCTCCTGGGTTCAAGCGATTCTCCTGTTTCAGCCTCCCAAGTAGCTGGGATTATAGGCACCCGCCACCATGCCTGGCTAATTTTTGTATTTTTAGTAGAGACAGGCTTTCATCATGTTGGCCAGGATAGTTTCGAACTCCTGACCTCAGGTGAACAGCCTACCTTGGCCTCCCAAAGTGCTGAGATTACAGGCTTGAGTCACTGCACCCGGCCTATAATTTTGTATTTTTTCTTTATTATTTTAAAATAGATATGGGGTCTCGCCCTGTCACCCAGGCTGAAGTGCAGTGGCACAATCTCAGTTCACTGTAACCTCCACCTTCCGGACTCCAGTGATCCTCCCAACTCAGCCTCCTAAGTAGCTGGGACTACAGGCATACATGACTATGCTGGGCTAAGGTGTGGAGAAAAGGCTGTGTCATATGGGTAATCATTGACTCTTGCGTTTAGGCTTAGAAAAGGTGCAGATCCTTTTGATAAATAGCCCAAGGGGTCATCTAGTGATTAGCAATAGGGTTCGAATCTCTACTGGCATATTGGCATTTTTCGTCTTGTGGATCCAGTTGACTGTTGAGAGAAGTCAAAGCTGTTACTCAACAGGGAGGTTTAAATGACATAATGTAACTAGAACGATCATCTCCCATACACAGTCTTGAATCACTCCAGTGTATGTTGGGAGGGAAGAGCCCCAAAACCTAAATTGTTCCCTGAATTCAGTTAATTTCTGTTAAAGGAGAACAGTAGTTAGTCTAGAACTATTTTGTTCTGTGCTCTGTTGCCTGCTTCTAGTTGCCTCAACCAATACGACAATCAGGTCTGCGAACAGTAACTAGGCCTGCATAGGGGTAAATAGAAATATAATTATATGTCCCTTGTTTGTAAAGAGTTATACATAAAGTAGGAAAAACAAGACATCTGCATACACACAAACACTGAATAACTGCAGTAAAGGCAGAAATCTGTTACCAAGGGTGTTTCTAACATAACTCAGTTGGCTGTTTGTGTGGCAACATTTTAAAAATCCACAATCTTTGTAATGTTTACCTAGTAGCTAAATGTCTGTAAATAAGTGAACCGGATAACAATAATGACTTACCCCTCCTAGAGACCATAAGGGTGTTTCTGTGGGGAGTAGGGAACAGCCACGCTCCACCCTCCTTCTGTATGGGTAGAAGGCCAGACTGAGAAACACACCCTTCTTGACTAAAAGCTCAATTGTAAAAATGCCCAGCTAATATAAAACCCTTTTGCCAAGACTTAAGGAAATGAAAAAAGAGGACCGGGCACAGTGGCTCACACCTGTAATTCCAGCACTTCGGGAGGCCGAGGGGAGGACTGCTTGAGACCAGGAATTCAAGACCAGCCTGGGTAGCATGGCAAAATCCCATCTATACAAAAAATACAAAAGTTATCTGGGCATACTGATGAATGCCTGTAGTCCCAGCCACTCATAGGCTGAGGACTGCTTGAGTGCAAGAGGTCGAGGCTGCAGTAAACTGTGATTACGCCACTGCACTCCAGCCTGGGTGACCAAAAAATAACAAAAGAAAGAAAAAGAAGAAACAAGAGAATAGACATTAAGTTACTTTAATATTGCTTTTTATTTAATAAAAGAAGTGCATTTAAAAAATTAAAGCAATGCACACATGTAAAAATAGAAGTGAAATTCCTTACATCCCATCCCATTTCCCTTCATCTCCTACTCCAGTGGTAACTACAGTTAACATTTATTATATATATTTTCAGAGTTTTTAATATGCATATATAGATTGTATATGTCACATACATATGAGCAAAAATTTGGCATTACAGGATTGTACGGTACATATTTTCTCTGCACTATGCTTTTTTCATTACTTAATTAATGTTAGGTCTTTTAGGCTGACTGATGGTGCCATGGATGCCATGGTAACCTCTGTGACCTGCATGGCCACTCCAGATGCGTTCCTGGAAGACCATGAAAAGAGGAAGAAATGACTGACCCCTGCAAGGCCTCCTTTAAGACATTCTCTATTGTTCCTTATTTCCACCCTAATTGATAAAGCCACTGGACTTTGTAACCGACCTTGGTCAACCTCCTGACTCCACACCCTATGACCCCCTCCCAGCTTGCAAAAAACCCGCCCTAAACTGTAACTTTCCACTGCCCACCCTAAACCTATAAAATCAACTCCTGGCTCACGCCTGTAATTCCAGCACTTTAGGAGGCTGAGGCGGGGGGATTACCTGAGGCCAAGAGATCGAGACCATCCTGGCCAACAAGGTGAAACCTGTCTCCAAAAAGCAAAAAACCAACTCCTAGCCCACCGCCCTGCACAAAAAGGTCAAAAACTTCACCTTTTTGACCTCAGCCCACCTACACCCAGGTGAATAAACAGCCATGTTGCTCACACAACGCCTGATTGGGGGTGTCTTCATTCAGAATGAGCGTTTTAACATTTGGTGCTGGAAATCTGGGATGGGGGAATTCCTACGGGAGACCAAACCCCGATTCCTCTTTTTGTGCACCATCTATGAAGAGACCTACCTAGGCTCATCAGACCAGCCTGTGCATCCACTCACGATCCTCAGATCAGGTAAGCGGTTTGCTTCAACCCCCTTCTCACTACCTGTCAACTTCCTTCTCCTATCAGTTTCATTTTCCTCTCCCTTTCACTGGAGACTAGAAAGACAGGACTTTCCTTGAGGTTCATGACGGAAAAAATCCTGCGTAGGTCACGGAACAGGGAAGACAGTCTTCCCTCAGTGACTGATCATTGTGGAGATGTCTGCTCTGGTCACTCACTCGCACTCATAGGTGACGGATCAATGCGGGTGACGCCCCTTTGACCGATTCACCCCAGGTTCAGACCAAGGTTTAGTCTGGGACGCCTGCTAAGCTGCTTGGTCGTGCATTCACTTTCCTTGTCTCTGCCGCTCTGCTTAAACTATGGGCAATCTCCCGCCCTCCTTTCCTCCCTCCTCTTCCTTAGCCTGCATTCTGAAAAATCTCAAACCCCTCCAGCTACCACCTGACCTAAGACCTAAGTATCTTATTTTCTATTGCAACACCACTAGGCTACAATATAAACTGGCCAATGGCTGGAAAATGGTACCTTCGATTTTTCTATCTTGCAGGACAGAAAGTTCTATCTAACTTTTGTCCTAAAATGGGCAAATGGCCTGAAATTCCCTACATCCAGGCATATTTTTTACACTCTAATCCCTTTCTAATCTCTGCTCTTTCTCTCCCTTTGGCCGCCCCCTCCTGCCTCCGCCAGTAACCTAGAATCCTCCGTGTCCCACCGACCCTTCCGACTTTCTCCTCCACACCTGTCCGGATCAGGTCCCACCCCCACCCCCAGCCTTCCTCCTCTTTCTCTGCCCACAACCCACTTCCTTATGCCCCTTCTGTCACCTCCTCACCGCACACCCATTGCGGCTTACAGTTTAGTCCCGCCGTTACCTCCTGCATCCCTGCGCAACAATTCCCCATTCAAGAGGTGGCTGGAGCCAAGGCATAGTTAGGGTGCAGGATCCTTTCTCTTTATCCGACCTTTCCCAAATCAGCCAATGGTCAGGCTCCTTTTCATCAGATCCTCCAATACTTAACCCCATCCTGTAATCTCACCGGGAGTGACTTAAATGCTATCCTTACTTCTCTTCTCACCCCTGAAGAATGCTGCTTAATATACATTTTATCATCATTAACAGAGCTGCAGAAATTAAAACCTGACCCTCAGACCCCACCGCAGGAACGAATCAACCTCACCTTTAAGGTGTTTAATGACTGAGAAGAAGCTGTCAGGTGGCTGTGCATTTCACAATTGCAAATGCTTGCTCACGCTGTTAGACCCCCGCCACTCCTTCAGCTCACAGAAGTTTCAGACCACCAAATCCACAGCATCCAGGCTTCTCTTCAGGACCTTCTCCTCAAAGCCTTGCTTCAGATGCCGAAAACCTGGCCACTGGGCCAAGGGACGCCCACAGCCCGGGATTCCGCCTCAGCCCTGCCCGTGTGTGTGGGCCCCCACTGGAGGTCCAGCTGTTCGACTCACGCCGCTGCTTCTTGGTTGGCGGCTGAAGACTGACGCTGCCCAAACATCTCGGAAGCCCCCCGGGCCATCACGGACACGGAGCTTTGGGTAACTCTTATGGTGGAGGGTACGTCGATCTCCTTAATCAGCACGGAGGCACCCACTCCACGCTGCCTTCTTTTCAAGGCTCTGTCTCCTTGGCCTCCATAACTGTTGTGGGCATTGACGGCAAGGCCTCCAGGCCTCTCACAACTCCCCAAGTCTGGTGTCAATGAGGCCGGCCCTCCTTTCCACATTCTCTCCTGATCACCCCTTGTCCAGTTCCCCTGTTAGGCCCAGATATCCTAGCAAAATTGTCTGCCTCCATAACTATTCCTGGGCTACAGCCACACCTCATTGCTGCCCTCCTCCCTGAACCCGTACCTCCCTCAATAGCTCCCCTTATGTCCCCCTACCTTAACCCTGGAGTGGGGGACACCACCTCCCCATCTGTTCCTATACGTCATTCACCCCTCATCATCCCCTTAAAACCTTACCCACCCCCCGGCACCAGTACCCCATTCCACAGCAGGCTTTAAAAGGCCTAAAAAGCCAGTTATCACCTGACTATTGCCACATGGCCTTTTAATTCATCCTGCTGCTGCTTCAGCGTCTATACTCAAAGGGGCGTCGTGTGTCCCCTTCCAAAGCCCAAATTTCTTCCCCCATCCTAGCTGCCCAAAAAACCAGGCAAATTCTACAGAGCGCCGAACAGCTCTCCACCAGCTTCAGAGCGGGTAAGCAGTCTCCCACTCTTTCTCTCTCTTTTCCTTTAGAGAAGGGGAGACAAGTCTGTCCCCCTCTCTCTTTTCCTTCAGATCGGAAGGAAACAAGTCTCTCTCTTTTCCATTAAATCTTTCTTTTTCTAGCAGAGATGAAGAGACACTCTATCCGTGTGGAGGTGGAGGAGACAAGTCTCTCCCTCTTGCTCAAAAACTCCGACATTGGTCACGGACTCAGGAAGACAAGACTCTTCCCTCGGTGTCTGGTCAATTGCGGGAGCACCTGCCTTGATCACTCACCCACGTTACCACCCAGGAATCAGTCACTCACCCATTACAGCCCAGGAATCAGTCAGGGACGCCTACTGAAAACCCTGGTCACTGCTCACTCCTTCTCCTCGTCTCTACTCCTGTTCTTAAAACGTATCTCCTTTGCCAGGGGCGATATTCCACCCTCTATTCCTCAGTCTTCGCCTCTAGCCTTCGTCCTAAAAATCCTAAAACTTCTTCAACCGTCACCCCCACTGAAACCTAAACGTCTCTGTAACACAGCCTAGCCTCAATCCAAATGGCCAGAAAACGGCACTTTCCATTTTTCTTCTGTAAACCAGTCCAGCCTCATATGTCATGCCATCAGTGAATTAAACCTGGCTGGATTGGCTGGACTCTAACTGGGAGTGGTGGCTTCTTCCAATCCCTAGTCCTCTGATTCTTTCTCCTTCTCTTATTTGGGCTCCGTGTTTTCTGATTAATTTCTCAATTCCTACAAGATCGTATACAAGTGATAACCAATCAGTCAGTATGAAAAATGCTCCTCCTTAACAACTCCAAATATCACCCCTTGCCCCAAAATCTCCCAGCAGTCTAAATTCTTTCCCATTCTTAGGTTTCTACACTGCCCCCAATCCCGCTCGGAGAAGCCCTTAGAAACATCGCCCATCACTCCTCTTTGCCACCCTTCCTGATATTCCACTGCCCTCCATGCTTCATTTCTTTTTCCTTTCTATTACTGATATGAAAAGACAGGAATGTAAGATCTTTTAAGCTGACTGATGGTGCCACAGACGCCATGGTAACCTCTGTGACCTGCATGGACACTCCAGATGCGTTCCTAGAAAATCTAAAGTAACTTGAAGATCATGAAAAGAGGAAGAAATGATCAACCCCTGTGGGGCCTACTTAACTTTGAGACATTCTCTATTGTTCCTTATTCCTTCGCTAATTGATAAGGCCAGTGGAGTGGAGTTCCTGCCACCTAACTCCTGCCTGAACAACAGAACAGAACTCTGTCTCAAAAACAAACAAAAAACCCACCCAGGGCTGGGTGCAGTGGCTTACATCTGTAATTCCGGCACTTCCGGAGGCAAAGGCAGAGGATCACTTGAGACCAGGAGTTTGAGACCAGCCTGGTCAACAGAGCGAGACCATGTCCCCACAAAAATTTGAAAGATTAGCCAGGCATGATGCAGCACACCTGCGTTCCCAGCTACTTGGGAGAACAGCTGGAGCACAGAAGTTCGAGGCTGCCGTGAGCTAGGATTACAGCACCACACTCCAGCCTGGGAGATAGAGCCAGACACCATCTCTTAAAAACAAAAACAAAAAAACACCGCTCCTTAATGTGACAACTTCTTCAATTATAGCTGTAACAGCAGTTCCCAACCACAGGAGTTTGGCAAGATCTGGAGACATTTTGGTAATCCAAAGTGCTAGGATTACAGGAAGGAGAGCTGCTCCTGGCATTTTGTGAGTAGGGATCAATGACCTGCTAAATATCCTATCCTGTATAGGACAGCCCTTTATAAAAAATAATTATTGGTCCCAAAATGTTAATAGTACCAAGGTTAAGACAATTTGATACACACACACAACACACACACACACACACACGCACATGCATGCATGTATATACTGACATTTTTTTCAAAAATACGATACTATTCTGTCATCATTTTTTAACTAATGGCATTTAAATGAGTTATTCTTGAGTATTTTAGAAATTTTGTGGCATCCTTACATAAAGCCACTATTTAAACACCAGTAGTATTTGCAACAGCTGGATCTGCCTTACCTGCCTAATACCTCAGAATAAAAAGACAGTTAAAGAAGACACATTTAATTTGTTTGTTTGTTTTTTGAGACATTGGCTCACTCTGTCACCCAGATTGGAGTACAGTAGCACGATCACAGTTTACTGCAGCCTCAACCTCCACAAGCTTAGGTGATCCTCCCACCTCAGCCTCCTGAGTGGCTGGGATCACAGGTGTGTGCCACCACACCCTGCTAGTTTTTGTAGTTTTTGTAGAAACAGGATTTTGTCATGTCACCCAGGCTGGTCTCGAACTCCTGGGCTCAAGCAGTCCACCCACTTCAGCCTCCCAAAATGCTGGGATTACAGACATGAGCCACCTCCCGCAGAATGCACACTTTAAAATGAGATTGCTTTCCTTCTCCAACTCTGTAATTGTAGTGGAAGCTTCAATATTTATTCTTTACTGTGTCTCAAAATTCATCATTTTTAGGTGGGGTATGGTGGCTCATCTCTGTAATCCCAGCACTTTGGGAGGCAGAGGCAGGCAGGAGAATTGCTTGAGCCCAGGAGTTCGGGACCAGCCTGGGAAATATATTGAGACCCCATCTCTACAAATAAATGAGAGGAACAGTTTTAACCATTTTAGCTACCTTATAGATATAGCCAAAGAATCTAATAACTTACTGCAATGTGGAATGAATTTCTTCCATGGCTTGTATTTTGGTTTTTAGAGTTAAATTCTGGATTTATTTTTTTCTGGATTATGGACTCAGGCTGGGTCCTTGGGCATGTTTATATAACCTGTTTCCTTTTTTCTTTTTTTGAGACAGAGTCTGTAGTATGATCTCAGCTCACTGCAGCCTGCATCTCCCAGGTTCCAGCGATTCTGTCGCTCAGCCTCCCCGATAGCTGGGATTACAGATGCCACCATGCCCAGCTAATTTTTGTATTTTTAGTACAGACAGGGTTTCACCATGTTGGCCAGGCTGGTCTCGAAGTCCTGACCCAAGTGAACCACTCAACTCAGCCTTCCAAAGTGCTAGGATTACAGGCATGAGCCACTGCACCTGGCCAACCTCTTTTCTTTAAAACATTTTTTTTTCATTATTTATATATTTTTTATCTCTACTTCATTTCTGAATGATCTGTAACCTGTTCATGTCTTAGTTTCCTCACCTGTAAAACTGGGGTAATAGTAGTCTAATTCATAAAATTATTGAAAACTTAAAAGGAAGTAATTAAGTAATAAGCACTTAGAAGTGTGTTGTTATTCTAAGAGCTCAATATATGTCAGCCAAGATCATAGTTACCTAATTAGTGGTCACTCCTTCCGACCTACCCACCAAACCCCTGGAGTACCTCTGTTCCTCTAGCCCTGGGACCATGCCATACTGATCCTATGTTTTATTCTTAGCCTCAGCACGGGATTCTAAACACAGCAGGTGTTTGTTATACGACTTTTAAAAAATAAGCTGGCAGCTGGGCATGGTGGCTCACACTTGTAACAGCATTTTGGGAGGCCAAGATAGGCAGATCACGAGGTCAGGAGTTTGAGATCAGCCTGGCCAACATACTAAAACCCTGTCTCTACTAAAAATACAAAAAGCAGCCAGGCATGGTGGCTTGCACCTGTAGTTCCAGCTACTCAGGAGGCTGAGGTAGGAGAATCGCTTGAACCTGGGAGGCAGAGGTTGTGGTGAGCCAAGATCGCATCACTGCACTCCAGCTTGGCAACAGAGTGAGACTCTATCTCAAAAATAAATAAATAAATAGCTGGCAATAGCCTTGTGTTCCACTTTTCCCTTACCAGCTGAACAATCCCAGGTAAATCACCTAACCCACCCAGGCCTTGTTTACCCTTCTATGAATGTAATGTCTGTCTCAGAGAGATTTTATGGTAACTGAGGGTGTATATCTACAAAAGCACAACACACATTTTAAAATGCCTTACAGAGGGTAGATGTGTAGCTACCAAGTGGAGTTCATGTCTTCCCTTCCCTCCATACCTCTGGACCCTGCCCTTCTCCAAGCCCACAGTCTTATGGCATCTTTGGCCCTTGGTCCCTGGGGTCTGAAGGCACATGAGCCTGTATTCTGCATTACTTACTCCCCCGGCATTTCTTCATTTTAACCTTTTTTCTTTTTTGTTTTTTTGGCTTTTTAAAAAATTTTTTTTGTAAAGACTCGATCTCACTATGTTGCAAAGGCTGGTCTTGGACCCCTGTCCTCAAGTGATCCTCTCTCTTTGGCCTCCCAAAGTGCTGGAGTTACAGGTGAAAGCAACCTTATTTGCTCCCCCACCCCATCACCAACCACCAATCTGCATTTATTTTATGTGATGATTTTCCAACTTTTTTCCCCCTTGGATTCACAATAAGACATAGATTTTTCCATGGAGACTAATATGGTCTGGCTCTGAGTGTCCCCACCCAAATCTTGCCTCAAATTGTAATCCCTATAATCATCAGGTGTCGAGGGTGGTACCAGGTGGAGGTGATTGGACTGTGGGGGTGGTTCCCTTATGCTGTTCTCCTGATGGTGAGTGAGTGTCACCAGATCTGATGGTTTTATAAGCATCTGGCATTTCCCCTGCTTGCACTCACTCTGTCCTGCTGACCTGTGAAGAAGGTGCCTGCTTCTCCTTTGTCTTCTGTCATGATTGTAAGTTTCCTGAGGCCTCTACAGCAATGCAGAACTGTGAGTAAATTAAACTTCTTTATAAATTACCCAGTCTCAGGTATTTCTTCATAGTGGTATGAGAACAGAATAAGATAGAGACTAAGTATATGCCTGTGTATGTATGCATAACTGAGATGTTTCATAAAATAGCACTTATTGTTACTACATATGATGTATTCTATTTTATTTTCTATTTTGTTCCTTATTTTAAATGCCAATTATAACTTTTTTTTTTTTTTTAAGATGGGGTTTCACCATAATGGCCAGGCTGGTCTTGAACTCCTGACCTCAGGTGACCCATCCACCTCGGCCTCCCAAAGTGCTAGGATTACAGGCGTGAGCCACCATGCCCGGCCAATTATAACTTAAGTTCATTTCATGGCCCACTAATGACTGTGACTTGGAAATTGAAAACCAATGCATTACAGCTTCAGTTTTACTCTGATGGATTATTGTATTTACAGTGCAGACCAACTCTGACTTTATTTTCTGAGCAAATGGAATCATTGAAAAACAATGCAATTTTTCAGTGCATTTCATTAAATAACCTATAATTTATGTTCTGAACCAGAACATTTTTAGGGTAAAAAGGGATCCTATCAATACTCATTTCAGATATCAGGTGTAGATTGGGAGTACCTAGAAAAGATAGGATATACGATCATCCTATTAATAACTGACATGGAAAGTAGTTATGTTCATATTTTTCTCTGTTTCCTCTTGTAACAGTCATTCCTTTATCATAGGCCAGGCACGGTGGCATTGCGCCTGCAATCCCAGCACTCTGGGAGTCCAAGATGGGTGGATCACCTGAGGTCAGGAGTTCAAGACCAGCCTAGCCAACATGGCAAAATCCTGTCTCTACTGAAAATACAAAAATTAGCTGGGCATGGTGGTGCCCACCTGTAATCCTCGCTACTCTGGTGGCTGAGGCAGGAGAATTGCTCCAACCCAGGAGGCGGAGTTTGCAGAAAGCCAGGATCATGCCACTGTACTCCAGCCTGGGTGACAGTGTGAGACTTCATTTCAAAAAAAAGGAAAACTTCTTTCCTCTATCATATCCATGAATACCTAGGGTCTCTGATATTTGCTGTATGTCTTATAATTTGCTAATGTAAACTAAAATCGGGACCTCCAGTTTCCATTCCCAGCTCAAAACTAACTGTTTGACTTTGAACAAATCATTACATCTCCCTGGCCCTTAATTATCCCATCTATAAAATGAAGGTTTAATGATCTCCATGATTTCTTTCAACCTTAAAATTATATGACTTTATGCTATAGGAAATGATATGGAAACAACCTTTAAAAGCTGTAAAGTGTAAATGGGATACCTAAATGATGAAACACACTGACCTTCACCAAAATACAATTTCTTAGAACTTTTAGAACATTTCAGTACAAATGCCTGCATAATACCTGGGCTGGGCTCAAAGAGCAAGCAACCAGATCACCAGCAACATTGGAGACCTCAAAAGTGTTCCCTTCCTCTGTCTACCCAGCCACAATTCCATAAAAAGATAAGAGTACCCTGATGATATGTAAGAGTAAGCTTCCCAGATGAAACACAGAAAAACACCAAGAAAGAAAGAGAGAGAAAAATGGAGGGTCTAGGATTGGAGAAAACTATGCCAAGAAGTTAAGTGAGAGGTTGAAGACAAACACTGTTGACTTGAGAATTTTGTTAGAGGTGAACCCTAAATAAAATCATGGCTGCCGAATAGATTAATACTCATACTCATTTTGAATGGCACACAGCATGTAGAAGTTGTTTTTTTGGTTTTGGGTTTTTTTTAAGAGACAAAAAAATCATGCTAGTGCTCTCTAGCCTGGGTGACATAGCTCATAGCACACATAGATACTTTTGTTTGTTTTGAGACAAGGTCTCACTCTGTTACCGAGGCTGTAATCTCAACCTCCTGGGCCCAAATGATCCTCTCACATTAGCCTCCCAAGCAGCTGAGACTACAAGTGTGTGCCACCATGCCCAGCTAATTTTATTTTGTAGAGATGAAGTTTCACTTGTTGCCCAGACTATGATCTTCCAGCTTCGACCTCCCAAAGTGCTGGGATTACAGGCATGAGCCACTGTACCAGGCCTAATACACAGGGTTCTAAGAGTTACTGACTATAGAGGGCATTTGTCATGTTTGTCACTGCCCAGAGTGTTTTTAAACACACTTTCCTCACATTAGGAGCCCTTCTACTGCCAGATAGAAGCCTGGATTCATTCTCCCAGGTAGCCATGAAGTAATGACCAGGATTCAACTGAGACTCCATCCATCAAACACATTCACTCAGCCAGGATTTAAATCCTGCAATGAGTAGCAAGAAGAAGCTGAATTGTGGACCATCTTTTGCCAGAGTCCCCAGCAATATCCATACAAACCAGACTGTCCATATGCACTGGCAGGTGGATTGATGTCTTCCCTGGAGCAATCTCTTCTACAGTGTGGGTTGTTTCAGCTCGACTCTCTGGGGAATTCTCTGAACTTTCTAAGATCATATTATATATTTAAAGCTGCTTAGAGAGAATGCTGTTGCTTGCAACTAAAAACTTTGACAGATACCCTATCTATAGTATGTTTTGTCTAGTAAAGTTGCATAAAGGAGATATGAGGTTAATTTTGTGCTAAAAGATGGAAGTCTCATTTGAAGCAATGAAGACCCTATTCTGGGCCTGAAATATGGCAGAAGCAGGACAGTCAGGAGGCTGGCCGTGGGAAAGTGGACACTGTAGAAGCAGAGTAGTGAGAATGAACCGGCCACTAGAAGACTGAAACCCAAGCTTAGATGTGAATGTTTTCATTGGAAGAGCAAAAATTAGCCCTTGTAGAGGTTTTCTTAAGTGTGAGATGCTTAGAGCTGCTTGTAGCATCAAAAACATGAATATTTTCAGGATTAGGGTTAAAACCTACCTTAAGAGGTGGTCTCAACATTATCATCTCATTAGATTCCCAGAAAGATAAATCTAGAAGGAACCTCAAGAGAAGAAATCATAGTCTCTCGGGAATGAAGGCAAGATTGGGAAGAAAGAGGATAGTAAATTTAAAAAAATTAGAATTAGGCTAAATAAAGCCAGGTGTGGTGGCTCATACCTGTAATCCCAGAACTCTGGATGCTCAGGTGGGATGATCACTTGAGGCCGGGAATTCAAGACAGGGCTAGGCAACAGAGCAAGCCCATGTTCCTATAAAAACAAACAAACAAGGTGACACCTTGACAAGGTGATGTCCTTGCAAACAAAAAGAGAGAGAGAGAGAATGTTATTTTGGCTCCTAATATTCTTATATATTCAGTTTAATAAATATCTGAAAATGGGAGTTCATTCTGACAACTTTATATCCTATATATTGGAGAACAAAAACTATGTTTCTTCCAGTGTTTTAATACAATAAATCCCCATTATGCTAAATGTGAAAATTTTTAGATTTGAGTTCTGTTTATACACTGTTTCGAGGTTCTGACTCACATTCTTTCTTTCTCTCTCTCCCTTTCTGAAATAGGGTCTCACTCAGTTGCTTAGGTTGGAGTGCAGTGGTACAATCATGGCTCACTGCAGCCTCAACCTTGTGGGCCCTCAAGTGACTCTCCCACCTTAGCCTCCTGAGTAGCTGGAACTATAGGTGCACAGCACTATACTCAGCTAATTTTTAAATTTTGTGTGGAGATGAAGTCTCACTATGTTGCCTAGGCTGGTCTTGAACTCCTGGGCTCAAGTGATTCTCCTGCATTGGCTTTCCAAAGTAATGATATTATAGCAGTGAGCCAATGTGCCCGGCCATGATTCATTCTCTGTGCAACATAATCTATTTGTGGGATGTAAAATTTACTGATTATTTTCAAATACAATGTTCTCTGAGTATATTTTTCTTGTAATCTTATACATATGATTACCATCTTGCCATCTTTGTATAACTCTTCCTAGTCTTACTAAAACCGGAAACATATACCACTGATATTCAGCTAATAGCTGCTGGTATAGTTATACAGACTAGAAATGAAATATTGAAATACTTCATATTCCTTGGTGAACAGCCAACATCCCATGGCTTCCAACGTCCCCAGATGTCCTTGCCTGTATGGTCTCTCTCTCTTAGCATCCCTGAGTCCACGCAGCACCCAGAAACCAGCAGGGAGCTTCCAGCTCCATGACCTGAATGCTTTCTGATTTTAATAAATGTTAAAAATATTTAATATCATTTCTGGGAGCATATCTAGCCTGTGGCTTGCAAAGTAACTTCATGAGAATTTCTGTAGTTGATCATTTCAACAATACCTTTGAGGAAGCTATCAGTAAAAGATGCTATCCTTCTGATAGTTTTATGTATTTTTTTTCTTTTTTTTTTTTGAGACAGAGTTTCGCTCTTGTTGCCCAGGCTGGAGTGCAATGGCGACATCTTGGCTCACCACAATATCTGTCCCCTAGGTTCAAGCAATTCTCCTGCCTCAGCTTCCCAAGTAACTGGGATTACAGGCATGCACCACCACGCCCGGCTAATTTTTGTATTTTTAGTAGAAAGGGGGTTTCTCCATGTTGGTCAGGCTGCAGGCTGGTCTGTAACTCTGGATCTCACCTCAGCTTCCCAAAGTGCTGGGATTACAGGCCTGAGCCACCTTGCCTGGCTGTATTTTCAAAACCTTTATGTATACCCTCATGACTTAAGGTAAACATTTGTAATATTCTTTTTTTTTTTTTTTTTTTTTTTTTTTGAGAAAGATTCTCACGCTGTTGCCCAGACTGGAATGCAGTGGCATGATCTCAGCTCACTGCAACTTCTGCCTTCCAGGCTCAAGCAATTTTCGTGCCTCAGCCTCCCAAGTAGCTATAACTACAGGCATGCACTACCACCCCCGACTAATTTTTGTATTTTTAGTAGAGATGGGGTTTCGCCAAGTTGGCCAGGTTGGTCTCGAGCTCTTGATCTCAAGTCTTGAACTCCTGACCTCAAGTGATCTGCCCACCTTGACCTCCCAAAATGCTGGGATTACAGACATGAGCCACTGTGCCCAGCCCATTTGTATATTCTTCCAAGGACTTTCCATCAAATCCCCACTAACCTCAGTATACACACACACACACACACACACACACACACACTCACATACACACACACACACACACACAATTATTAAGCTAACATAGTTATTTCCCTGCACTATGAGAAAATAAATTAAAAATAGATCCAACCTACTTACTATAATTTAACCATTTTTTCCCAAATAATTATATGTTCCCAGAATGAAAAGTGCCCTGTTTGTTTACATCATCAAATCATTGCCTCTTTAGCCAAGGTTCACACTTCATATAAGCCACACTTGCGCTAGTAATTATGGAGCAAAGCCCTATGTAAGCAAACGAAAATGTTTCTCTTTTCTGCTTTTTATTTTAATTTATAAAGCTTTTGTTGTCAGCCGCAGTGATTTTACTTGAAAAATATGTTAGAAAGTATACGATATGAAACATTTAGCAAACTATTTGGCATATTCTTTACACGGGGAATGTCGGCAGTCATTGTTATTATCATCATCATTATGTTATCTCTAAGTGCAAATCTCATACTATTATCCTTCTGCTTAAGATCCTATGTGACTCTGTCACCCAGGCTGGAGTGCAGGGATGCGATCATAGCTCACTGCAGCCTTGAACTCCTGAGCTCGGGAGTTGATCCACCTCAGCCTCCCGAGTAGCTGGGACTATGGGCAGCTTGAGAAGCCACTGTGCCTGGCACTGCTGCTTTTCTTTCTTTCATTTTTTTTTTTTTTTTTTTTTTTTTTGAGATAGAGTCTCTCTCTGCAGCCCAGGCTGGAGTGCAGTGGCACAATCTCATCTCACTACAACTTCCACCTCCTGGGTCCCAGTTCAAGTAATTCTCCTACCTCAGCCTCCCAAGTAGCTGGGATACAGGCCGCAGTCACCATGCCCAGCTAATTTTTGTAATTTTTTTTAGTAGAGACGGAGTTTCATCATGTTGGCCAGTGTGGTCTTGAACTCCTGACCTCATGATCCGCCCACCTCGGCCTCCCAAAGTGCTGGGATTACAGGCATGAGCCACCGCACCCGGCCTACCATTGCTTTTCTTAATGCAGTTTGCAGTGGCCTTGGTGACCAGGTCCTAGCTTCCTGTTCAACCTTCTTCTCTCAGCACACTCAACTGTCTTTTTCCCCTTTATTTTCCACTCATAGGAAACAACATTATGCCCCTAAATAGCCCTGTCTCTTCAATCTCTAGGCTTTGTACATACCATTTCCTTCGCTTGAACGTTCTTCATGTGGGTAATGCCTATTCATCCGTAAGTCCTCAATTTCAGTGATGCTCCGTGTTTGGAAGGCTGCTTCCCATCTGTACTTACAGCAGCCTGTGCTTAACAGCCTATGAAGGTACAAAGTGTTACAAATGCACATGCAGTTACTTGCCCATTTCCTAGATTACAGACGGTTCAGGCAAAGGAATGATGGTTGTCTTTTCCCTGTTGAATCTTCATTTAGGCTTTCCATTAGTACAGTGATGGTTGAATAAATCAGCATTTAAGGACCAACTTGCACTTTCTCATAAAAACAATACCTCCTTTCAGTTTGAGAAAGCTCACATACATCCAGTAAGACTCAAACCAAAACAGAAATATGCAATTACTATGTGTAAATATATGAATGCCTCTTACATCCTTGTCTTCATTTCAGGGCCTACACCATGGGGAAAAGAATATTTATTCAATTGTATTGAATTTTGAGGGCTGGAGCAAAGACATGATTATAAATGTGTGAAAGACAAATCTTGGGACACCAAAATCACTGAGCTAAAGGGAAGAGTCAAGCTGGGACCCGCTTAAGGCCAATGCACCTCATATTTTATTTAAAGTCATCCCTCTGCTCACTGAGATAAATGTGTATCTGATAGCTTCCTTTGGAAAGGCTAATTAGAAACTCAAGATAATGCAAACATTTTTCTTTTATTTACCTATGACCTGGAAGCCTTCCCACTTCCAGTTGTCCTGCCTTTACTTTGAGTTGTCCCATCTTTCTGGATGTAACCAGTTTTCATCTTACATATACTGATTGACGTCTCACATCTCCTAAAATGCTATGAAACCAAGCTATGCCCTGACCACCTTGGGTACATATGGTCAGGACCTCTTCAGGCTATGTCATGGGCATGTGTCCTTAGCCTTGGCAAAAGAAACTTTTTTTTATTTTTTTTTGAGGCAGAGTCTCATTCTGTTACCCAGTCTGGAGTGGTTAGTGGTTGTCTGGGACTGGGGAATAGAAAAGTTGATGGAAAGGGAGTGACTGCTAATGAGCACAGGTTTCTTTTGAGGATGATGAAAATGTTTTTAAAATGGTTATGGTGATGATTGATAGCTCTGTGAATATATTAAATACCTTTCATGAATGAATTGTATGTGAATTATGTCTCAATAAAGTTTAAGAAACAAGACAGTAACAAGTGCTGGCCAGTGTTTAAAGAAGTTAGAACTCTCGTACATTACAGGTGGGACTGTGAACTGGCACAGCCGCTTTGGAAAACAATTTGGTAGATCCTCAAAAGGATAAATATTAGAGTTACCATATGACATAACAATTTCTTTTTTTTTTAATTTTCTTTTTCTTTTTTGAGACAGAGTCTCGCTCTGTCTCCCAGGCTGGAGTGCAGTGGCACAATCTCGGCTCACTGCCACCTCTGCCTCCTGGGTTCAAGCGATTCTCCTGCCTCAGCCTCCTGAGTAGTCGGGATCACAGGAACACACTCACCAAGCCTGGCTAATTTTTGTATTTTTAGTAGAGACAGGGTTTCACCATGTTGTCAAGGCTGGTCTCAAACTCTTGACCTCAGGTGATCTGCCTATCTCGGCCTCCCAAAGTGCTGGGATTACAGATGTGAGCCATTGTGCCTGGCCTGACATAAGAATTTTACTCCTAGTTTTACATGTGAAAGAAGCAAAAACATGCATACACAAAAAAAATCAGGCACAAATGTTCATAGCAGCATTATTCATAAAAACCAAAAACTGAAAGCAACTCAAATATCCATCCGCTTATGAATGGATAAAGTATGACATAATGCACAATGGAAAATTAGCAATAGAAAAAGGAGTGATGTAGGTTACAACATAGATGAACCTCAAAAACATTGACCTAAGTGAAAGAAGTCAGTCAAAAGTAACCACATACATAAGATCCCATTTCTATGAAATACTCAGAATAGTCAAATCTAGAAGAGACAGAAAATAGATTTAGCAGTTGCCTAGGGCTGGAGGAAGAATGGGGAAACGAGAAGTGACTGCTACTAGGTAAAAGTTTTCTTTTTAGGATGATAGAAATGTCCTAAAAGTAGTTATGTTATGGTGGTAGTTGCACAACACTGTAAATATGTTTTACGATACTGAATATACGCCTTAAACTGGTGGACTTCATGGCATATGAGTGATACCCTTTTTTTTTTTTGAGATAGAGTTTCACTAATTCTCAGGGTAATTAGAACATCCAACATCTCAAATATTTATTATTTCTTTTTGAGATGGAGTTTCGCTCTTGTTCCCCAGGCTGGAGTGCAATGTCGTGATCTCGGCTCACCGCAACCTCCACATCCCAGGTTCAAGCGATTCTCCTGCCTCAGCCTCCTGAGTAGCTGGGATTACAGGCACCCACCACCATGCACAATTAGTTTTTTGCATTTTTAGTAGAGATGAGATTTCACCATATTGGCCAGGCTGATCTTGAACTCCTGACCTTAGGTGATCCACCCCACTCCCAAAGTCGGTCTCCCAAAGTGCTGGGATTACAGGTTTGAGCCAACGCGCCTGGCCCTTGTGAGTGATATCTTAATAAAGCTGTTAAAAAAGAATATGCAGGCATATTATATTCAGTTGAGGAACTGACTAAAATAAGTCTCTACTCTCTCAGCCTTTTTCCTCTTATCCTTTTCCTCTTTCCTCTGAGTGTCTTCTCTTCTCTGTCATTTCTTTCTCCATGACACAACACAGTCTCGTCTCCAAAACTTTTTCATTCTCCAACCTCCTTCCTCAAAATGAGGTTCATTCCTTTAACTGGTTCTATGGCTTTTTTTTTTTCTGCTTCTTTAACTTTTGAAATTGACATGTAATAATTGTACATATTTATAGGGTACAGAGTAATATTGCAATACATACAATGTACAGTGATCTTATCAGGGTAATTAGAATATCCATCATCTCAAACATTTATTACTTCTTTTTGAGATGGAGTTTCGCTCCTGTTCCCCAGGCTGGAGTGCAATGACGCAATCTCAGCTCACTACAACATCCGCTGCCCGAGTTCAAGTGATTCTCCTGCCTGAGCCTCCTGAGTAGCTGGGATTACAGGCATGCACCACCACACCTGGCTAATTTTGTATTTTTAGTAGAGATGAGGTTTCTCCATGTTGGTCAGGCTGGTCTCGAACTCCCAACCTCAGGTGATCCACCCACCTTGACCTGCCAAAGTGCTGAGATTACAGGTGTGAGCTACCGCTCCCAGCCAAACATTTATTATTTCCTTGAGTTGGGAACACTCAATATCCTCCTTGCTAGCTGAAACCATATGTTATTATTAACCATAGTCATCCTGCAGTGCTATAGAACACTAGAACTTACTCCTTCCATCTAGCTGTAATTTCAATCCTTTAACAAATATTTCCCATCGCTGCCTGCCCCCTAACCCTTCTCATCCTCTGTACATTTTTTGGTGTATTTTTTTGTTTTTGTTTTTTTTCTTTTGAGATGGAGTCTCACTCACTCTGTCATCCAAGCTGGAGTGCAATGATGCGGTCTTGGCTAACTGTAACCTCTGTCTCCTGGGCTCAGCCTCCTGAGTAGCTGGGGTTATAGGTGTGCACCACCACAGCCAGCTAATTTTTGTATTTTTAGTAGAGACAGGCTTTTCCCATATTGGCCAGGTGGTCTTGAACTCCTGACCTCAAATGATCTGCCTGCCTCAGCCTATAATATTGCTGGGATTACAGGTGTGAGCCACCATGTCTGGCAGCAGCCTCTGTATATTTCTTAAATAAAATGTTTGCTCCTTGTAACTGAGTGAATTAAGTTGAACCTTTCTATCTTTCTCATAAAAACCAAGTAATTACATTTGCATGTTGTTTCATTCCCCTTCTAGGTGTCAGAGGTTATTGCTCTAAAATTTATCATTTAACTGAAGAAATCTCCAGACAGATATGGCAGTAGTCTTCCACGTAGAGTCAAAGGATTCTTATCATTCCCTAAGACTTCCTCACCTACACTGTACTGAATTTGCTCACAGCACAAAACTTCTGCTGTCACTCTAAATCTGCCTAGTGTAAGGATTTACCACTCATTAAAATAGTTTCTAGTTAAAGATTTTTGAACGGCTAACTCCATTTTTCTTTCAAATCTGAATGTGAGCTCTCCTTCCCATTCTAGGCACTCACGCTCCTCCAGATCTAAGCTTAGAAAACAAAAGAACACAGGGCTAAGGGAAACAAATGATCTCAAAATAGTTGGTGGAAAATAGCAACTTCTCCTTTTCTGCGGGGCTTCCTTTTGACTGCGATTTTCCTTTTCCTTTTTGTTTTTTCCAGACAGAGATTTTTCTCTATCTCTGGTTCTGGAAGTGAGGTCAGAGACTCAAAAATACCGCACTGTATCCTTTACTTGGGCATTTTCTCAGAAGAGGATTAACTTTGGCAGGAGTTTGGGTGGTGACAAATGACTCAGAGATAAAAGATGAGTCAAGAAGCATTGCTGAAACTGGTCGCTTCGCACCAGCCTTAGGGATATGGGACTTTGCAACTTGGCAACTATAACCTTATATTGATTAGTCTAATGGATTCCTTCTGAGTATGATAGCAAAGACAAAAGCCAAATGTTCTTAGTATATCAGTAAATTCTATTGGTCATTAACTGATACTTGAAAAAAATACTTGTCTCGGGAAGCAAGGTTTTAACCACGCAGCAGTTTTCACATTACTGAAAAGCCCGCTAGGGAGAAAGGGACTCCAGTGGATCTGTTTACTCAATAATAAAAGCAAGATCAAATGACCTTTATTTAAAAACAAACAAGTTAAAAAAGAAAAAATGGCAGGCAGAGAAGGGAGTCAACTTTTTCTCAAGCCACTACTTGGGAAATTACCTGATTGCCATTAGCTCCAGATTTTTTGTGTGTGAGACGGGATCTTGCTATGTTGCCCAGGCTGGAGTGCAGTGGCGAGATCTTGGCTCACTGCAACCTCCACCTTCCAGGATCCAGCAATTCTCCTGCCTCAGTCTCCTGAGTAGCTGGGATTACAGGCATGTGCCATGACGCCCAGCTAATTTTTGTAGTTTTAGTAGAGACAGGGTCTCACCGTGTTGGCCAGGTTGATCTTGAACACCTGACCTCAAGTGATCCACCCCCCTCAGCCTCCCAAAGGACTGGGATTACAAGTGTGAGGCACAGTGCCCGGCCCAGAAATTTTAGTGTTATTATTATTTTTGAGTTGGAGTCTCACTCTGTAGCCCAGGCTGGAATGCAATAGCACAATCTTAGCTTACTGCAACCTCCGCCTCCTGGATTCAAGCAATTCTGTCTCAGCCACCTGAGTAGCTGGGATTACAGGCGTGTGCCACTATGCCTGGCTATTTTTTTTTTTTTTTTTTTTTTTTGTATTTTTAGTAGAGATGGGTTTTCACCATGTTGGCCAGGCTGGTCTCGAACTCCTGACTTCAGGTGGTCCACCCACCTTGGCCTCTCAAAGGGCTGGGATTACAGGGGTGAGCCACCATGCCGAGCCAGAAATGTTATTTTTAAGACAACTTTTAGATTAAAAAAAATAAATAATAATAATGACTATTCTAAGTCATTAGACAGCCACCGTTCTAAGAATTTTACATGTATTCACTTAGTTCAACCTCACAATCACTTTATGACATAGGTACTATTATTATCACCATTTTACCAATGAAGAAACTGAAGCATAGAATATACAGTAAGTGACAGGGCAGAGACTTGAACCTAACACAATTCTATTCCAGAGAACATACTCTTTTTGGGACCGGGTAGGGGGTGGTTCTCACTCTGTTGCCTAGGCTGGGTTGCAGTAGAACTCACTGCAGCCTTGGCCTCCCAGTCTCAAGCGATTCTCTCACCCGAGCCTCCTGAGTAGCCAGGACCACAGGCACAAGCCACCACGCCTGGCTATTTTTTTTTAATCATTTGTGGAGACAAGGTCTTGCTATGTTGCCAAGGCTGGCCTCAAACTTCTGGGCTCAAGTGATCCTCCTGCCTCGACCTCCCAAAGTGCTGGAGTTACAGGCATAAGCCACCATACCCCACCAAGGACGTATTCTTAATTGTTGTATCATACATATCGCACTTTTAGGTCTAAAGAGTTTTCTGGGAAGAAAGTAAATTCGATTTAGTCTCATGAATACATCTTGAGATCATCTATTGTGATGAAGATGAGTCTAATTCACGTTGATTCTGAAGATCTTTTAGAGCTTTTCCCGAGTGAAATTTCTAGGACCCATCTGAAAACCTTGTCAGCTAAAAGGAGAGTGTATGATCCTATAAACATTGTATTTATCTAGTTGAGAGAAACCAATAATTAATTGTTTGAATACCTAAGTGAACTGTAGTAAGCATATTTGTGAAGAATAGGAAGTGGGGTCTTGGACTGGGCATGGTGGCTCACACCTGTAATCCCAGGACTTTGGGAGGCTGATGCGGGGTGATTGCTTGAGCCCAGGAGTTCAAGACCAGCCTGGGCAACATTGTGAGACCCTGTCTTAAGAAAAAGAAATTAAATTTAAAAAGTGGGCTCTTAATTCAAAAAGTTCTTAGTATGCTAGAGTTTCAACAATCCAAATTTTTTCAACCTAACACATAATTACCATCATACATAAGCATAGAGTGACTTAAATTTTAGTGTACAATAATAGCAGTGAACTGTGCTGAAGTGTCTGTATATTACTCACATTTAAATTTATGTCACTGATAATGAAGTTTTGTGTACAAAACCATCTTAAGAAAAACCTCTGTAAGAACTGTAGCATCTGGGATCTAGTTTGACACTTAGAATCACTTCACTCCCAGTATACAGGCAATACCACTGAGTTCAGAGATATTTCATAACTTTAAAATAGTTTGTCACATTTCTCCTCATTTTATAATTGATAACTAAGAGTTTCGCATATATAACCTGTGTGTGTGTGTGTGTGTGTGTGTGTGTGTGTGTGTGTGTGTGTGTGTGTGCATGTGCGTGTGTTGTTTGGTTTGGGGATAAGGTCTTGTTCTGTCACTCAGGTTGGTGTGTAGTGGTGTGATCATGACTCATTTCAGCCTTTTCCTCCCAGACTCAAGCAATCCTCCCATCTCAGCATCCTGATTAACTGGAACTACAGGTGTGCACCACCACGCTCTGCTAATTTTTAATTTTTTTGTAGAGATGAGGTCTGAGTAGCCCAGGCTGATCTTGTACTCCTGGGCTCAAGCGATTCTTCTGCCTTGGCCTCCTAAAGTGCTGGGATTACAGGCATGAGCCACGTGTGCCCAGCCTTGATAAATTTCTAAATCCACAAGCAAGGCATAATAAAACTAAAAATGGAAACTGACTTGCTGACACACGGGTGTCCGTGTTGCTGAAGGCTGTGACATAAGCAGCAGTTCCCACCGGGAGTCCAGTATGATAGAAACGGAGACTTAGAGCTATTTTTAATATTTTAAAAAGATGAATGAAGTCCTAGTTCCATAAGATTTCACAAACTAGTTAAACACCAATTCCTTTGCTTGGAATATGTTAGCAGTGTGGTTATCACACCGGTAATTCACTATGAGCTCTCCGGAAGGGGACTAATTCATTCATCTTTCTTGGGACAATGCTCAGTGTGTACTGTGTATGGGGTAGGGAGTAAACAGTTATTTCTCGTGGTGACTGCATGCCAACGGATGCGCTCATTGGCTGCCAATGACATCATAGAGACTTCTGGGATTTATTAGATCAACCATATGGTTAGAGTGTTATGACATGCTAGAGTTTTAACAACCCAAGCTTTATCAATTTAACACACAATTAACGTCATACGTAAGTACAGAGAGACTGTTAAATTTTAGTGGGCAATAATAGTTGTGAATGGTGCTAACATGCCCGATATTACTTACATCTTTGCTTGTTGGTATCAACTGACATTTTTGTTTATTAACATGACATTAGAACAATGACACTGATATGTGGAATTTAAATTTTTTAACTCTATTTATTTATTTATTTATTTATTTTGAAACCAGCTGCTTATGAGACTGGCTAATTCTTTTTTTTTTTTTTTTTTTTTTTTGTTAGAGTTGGGGTTTCACCATTTTGCCAAGGCTGGTCTCTATCTCCTGGGCTCAAGCAATCCACCTGCTTCAGCTCCCTAAATTTCTAGGATTACAGGTGTGAGGCACTGCATCCGGTCTGATATGTGCAATTTTTATTTTGTTAAACTTTTGATAAAGGATAAAAGACTACAAATTGGGTGATGGGTGCACCAAAATCTCAGAAATCACCACTAAAGAGCTTATTCATGTAACTGAACACCACCTGTTCCTCAAAACCCTAGGCTTAAGCAATCCTCCCACCTCAGCCTCCCAAGTAGCTGAGACCACAGACATGCACCACCATGCCCATTTAGCCAGAGAGGAGAAAAATCTGGTATTCTGTGGGTTGTACAATGGCCTTGCTTTTGTAAGCGCTTATGAACAAATTTATGAAGTAGGCTTGCTGTGTCTCATTCTGTCATGGTCTTAGGATAACCTTGTCAGAGTTTGATATCTGTGAGATCATCTATGTCTAAGAGGAGGGAAATAGGGTGCAGCTGTTGCTGCCAGGCGAGCTTCTGAAAGCCAAGGGCTCCACAAAGTTCCTCCCTTACAACTGATGCTAATTTTTTTTTTTTTGAGACAGGATCTCAATCTGTCACCCAGACTGGAGTTCAGAGGTGCTATCACAGCTCACAGCAGCCTCAACCTCCGAAACTGAAGGGATCCTCTCATCTCAGTCCCCCAAGTAGCTGGGACTGAGATGAGAGCACCACCACACACAGCTAATTTTTGTATTTTTGGTAGAGGCGGGATCTCGCTATGTTGTCCATGCTGGTCTTGAACTCCTGGGCTCAAGAGATCCTCCTGCCTCCGCCTCTCAAAGTGCTAGGATTACAGGCACGAGCCACCGCTCCCAGTCCTATTTTACATTATTTTTTTCTGTGATTCATTTCTGTGTCAGTTGTGGCCAGGCATGGTGGATCACTTGAGCCCAAGAGTTCAAGACAAAAAATCTTAATAACTAACTCAGGGTAGTGGCATGTACCTGTGGTCCCAGCTACTCAGGAAGCTAAGGTGGGAGGGTTGCTTGAGCCTGGGAGATGGAGGCTGCAGTCAGCTGTGATTGCACCACTGCATTCTAGTGTGAGCAACAGAGCAAGACCTGGTCTCAATAAATAAATAAATAAATACAAAAAAACAAAAGCAAACAAACAAACAAAACCAAAACAAACACAAATAAAATAAATGAAATAAAGTCCTTTCTCTCAGCCAAGCTGTGACAATCTCTTCTGTACCCCAACAAGACAATACTTGCATATTTAATGACTGAGCACTTGCTCTATATAAGTAATCAATAAGTAGTTTTGATGATCATCTATTTATAGCTAACAGTAACACAGGCCCCAGAGGCTCCCAGTAAACAGAGGTAAACATCAGTCCTGTGACTATAGATGATGACATTTATGATATTGGTAGCAGTTGGGAATGATGATTTTGAAAACAGTAAAAAAATCATGACGTATGTTCTATTTTGTTCATCCCCTCACCCTACCTGAATTCACTGCTTGCAGCTTTCTATTGTCATTAGAAACAGCTATATTAAGAATATGTTTGTGTGCTGTAGATGCTGTCTTGAATGCCATGGCAACTGCGTGCTCTTAGTGAAAGCTTTTGTCTAGATTATACTTTATACATTTGAAAAATAATATTTAGAAACAATGGGTATATTTCGGTAATAGCTTTAGGCACGGAATTCTTGCTCAGAGACACATAAAGTTAAGCTTAAGTAAAAGAAGGTGGGAGATCAGAAACTGACAATGCTGAGGAGAAAAAGATTAGTTTCCAATAACGGAAAGCTTGCAAACATCCTTTTTTTTTTTTTTTTTTTTTTTTTTGAGGCAGAGTCTCTCTCTGTCACCACGCTGGAGTACAGTGGCACGATCTCAGCTCACTGCAACCTCTGCTTTCCGGGTTCAAGTGATTCTCCTGTCTCAGCCTCCCGAGTAGCTGGGACTACAAGTGCATGCTACCATGCCTGGCTAATTTTTGGTGTTTTTAGTAGAGAAGGGGTTTCACCATGTTGGCCAGGATGATCTTGACCTCTTGACCTCGTGATTCACCCACCTCAGCCTCCCAAAGTGTTGGGATTACAGGCGTGAGCCACCGCACCTGGCTTCTTGAGTGCCTTTTTATATGTGTATCATCTATCTAGATATCCTCTCTTCGAAGTGCCTGCTCAAGTCTTTTGCCCATTTTTCTATTGGATTGTCTGCTTTAAAAAAATTGATTTGTACAAGGTCTTTTTAGATTTTAGACATGAGTCTTTGTTGAGCATATGAATTACAAGTACCTTCTTGTCTGTGGCTTACCTTATTGTTCTTTAAGAGGGTCTTTTGATAAACAGAAGTCCTTGAGGAATGTATCAGTTTATCAATTATTTTCTTTATGGTTTGACCTTTTTGTATTCCATTCAAGAACATGCTGCCTACCTGAAGGTCATAAGGACATTCACCTATGACTTCTTCCAAAAGTTTTGTTTTACCTTTCACCTCTTTTGCCTGCCTTTGTAACTGGGAATAGTTATTTTGACACTAGGGGAACTAGGCTGCTTATAGCACAAACATAGGATTTAGGCAGCACTGTAGTAAAATCATGTTGACTTAGTAACAGGGTCAGGGGACTGGTAGAAGCAAACATATATGCAGGTATCATGCTGGCTTCAGGCATCATGTTTTTCTAGAGTTGCGTGTGAATTTTATCTAGTGAATTTGGCCGTAATATAAACACTGAGTCTGACTTTTCAGAGATTTCCACCAGAGTTCCTGAGGGAGTCTCCTCACAGACCTCTGCTGTCACCGACTTGCCAAATTACTTCCATCTCCCATTCTCTCTGACACACGCTCAGGGCATACTTGAAAGCTCACAGCCGTAGTGGAGCAGCTGACGCTGTACTCCCACTGTGCACTTCTGTCCTTACCAGTAGTTGTGTGTTTCTCAAAGGCCACTTGTATTTGTTATTATTATAATAAATAATTTTAATTAAATCTTATTTAAACTGAGATGAGTGTGAAAAAAAGTTTCTGTTAAGACTAAGTTGAATGTGACAGAAGAAGCCAAACATAATTTTTCTATAAAATTGCTGTTGGCCAGGTGTGGTGACTAATGCCTGTAAACCCAGCACTTTGCGAGGCTGAGGCAGGTGGATCACAAGGTCAGGAGTTCAAGACCAGCCTGGCCAACATAGCAAAACCCCATCTCTACTAAAAATACAAAACTTAGCCAGACATGGTGGCACGTGTCTGTAATCCCAGCTATTCAAGAGGCTGAGGCAGGAGAATCACTTGAACCCAGGAGGCAGAGGCTGCAGTGAGCCGAGATCACACCACTGCACTCTATCCTGGGTGACAGAGTGAGACTCTGTCTCAAAAAAAAAAAATTACTATTGGATTATATGCGGAAAAAATAATAAAGCTCTAAAATGATTCTGAATTCACATTACTTCACAAGTATCTTTAAGTTTTTGTTCCACTAGAAAGAAACTTAAATTGGGCTGGGCATCATGGCTCACACTATAATCTGAATACTTTGGGAGGCTGAGGCAGTAGAATTGGTTGAGCCTAGGAGTTCAAGACCAGCCTGGACAACATAGTGAGACCATGTCTCTATAAAAAAATTAAAAAAAAAAAATTAGCCAGGCGTAGTGGCATGTGCCTGTAGTCCCAGCTACTTGGGAGGCTGAGGCAGAAGGATTGCTTGAGCCTGGGAGGTTGAGGCTGCAGTGAGCCATAATCATGCTACTGCACTCCAGCCTGGGCAACAGAGCAAGTCAGTCTCTCTCTCTCTCTCTCATACACACACACACAGACACACAGCATGGTGGCTCATGCCTGTAATCCCAGCACTTTGGGAGGCTTAGGCGGGTGGATCACAAGGTCAAGAGATTGAGACCATCTTGGCCATCATGGTGAAACCCCATCTCTACTAAAAATACAAAAATTAGCTGGACGTGCCTGTAATCCCAGCTACTCGGGAGGCTGAGACAGGAGAATCACTTGAACCCCAGGAGGTGGAGGTTGCAGTGAGCAGAGATCCTGCCACTGCACTCCAGCCTGGTGACAGAGTGAGACTTTGTCTAAAAAAAAAAAAGAATTGGAAATCATAGATAACGTTTGTCTATAAGAGACAATGAGGGGGACCATACTTTAAAGAACTTGGCCTTCTGTTCTTGGCAAATGAGTACATATGTTTGTTTTTCAGTGTTTTAAGTTTGAATATTGTCAGTTAAAATACATACATCTTTTCTTTGCATGATTCTCTGCTTTACTGACTTTTTATTAAACACAAACACTGTTCCATTCACCACAGGCAAGCGGGACAGAAGGAAATGAACCCCCTCCTCCAGAGCTGGCCTCAAGCTAAGAAATTTTGAAGTGTTGTTTTAGCTAAAAAAATTTAATACTTTACAATTTGCATGCTATCCCCTATTTATAAACAAAAGTATTTTTCTTTTCAAAGGTCTAAAATTGCAGCTTAGGGCCAGGCACGGTGGCTCATGCCTGTAATCCCAGCACTTAGGGAGGCCAAGGCAAGTGGATCACTTGAGACCAGGAGTTCAAGACCAACATGTCCATCATGATAAAACCCCGTCTCTACTAAAAATACAAAAATTAGCTGGGCGTGGTAATGTGTGCCTGTAATCCCAGCTATTTGGGAGGCTGAGGCAGGAGAATCGCTTGAACCCAGAAGGCGGAGGTCATAGTGAGCCAAGATCATGCCACCATACTACAGACTGTGCGACAAAGCAAGACCCTACCAAAAAAAAAAAAAAAAAAAGAAATGGAGCTTCGCTGAATTCTTGATAGCAAGTGGTAATTTAGATGCCTTCTCTTCTGGTTTGTGTTCTGTGTCTGTGTGCACCTGGACCCACTGTGCTCTAAAAAGCAGGTACACTGGAGCCACGGAGTGTAGGCTGGCTAGTGCCTTGCATTGCCTGATGATGCCGGGGCTTTGGTCCCTGGTCTGTCCCTTGGGGTTCCCATGTGTGGTGGTGAGGCAGCAGTGTGTGCTCATAGGGGACCCTCTGTCAAGAGGCTGTGTCAGGAGCCAGTCTGCTGTCCTGCTTTGGAGGCTGATCCTTCACCCTAGGGGGGCAGACACTGAGGGCCAGCACTCTGGTCACTCCAAGGACACTATGGTGACCCACTGAAAAATGAGCTATTCCCCTGCCCACCCCTGCCTGCTGTGCCCCCAAGCACCCTTTTGGGGATTACTCATATGCCTTTCTGGTATCAGATTAGGAGATTATTAGACCTTCCATTTATTTACTCAATTCTCCTCCCTGCTCCTAAGAGTAATAACTCAGGAACCCGTGCCCCAGCCGTGCTGGGAACATGTTTAGAAAGTGAGGGGAAACCTTTGGACCGGCACCCATGTGGTTTTGAATCACTCAAGGACAATCTACCTGAGTCACTGGTGTGGTGGCCATGGGCCAAGCAAGGAATCATCCAGTAGCGCCTCTGCCCTCACTGTCCTCCTCCTCCACGTTCCTGTACAGAGAGGAAGCCAGCGGGAGGCCCCACTTCCAAGACATTGACTCGTGTGCCCCCATGTGGCCCTGATGGAAGGTTCAGAAAATGCAGCCAGGTTTTCCCAGCCTTGCTCCACCAAGGCCAGAGGGTGCCCTAAGGACAGCCTACAGCCACAGCACCCCTTTTTTTGCATAATCTTTGATTTTTCTTGCTATTACTTCTTAAAGGTTAAGCGTCCCCAGGCCTCATTTAACTTGAGTTAAAGAAGTGTGCTTTTGAGGGGTTCAAAGATTTTCCGTAGGTATAGGGAATGTCTCCTCCCGGTTCTGAGAGACTTCCTCCAACGCACAGCCTGTTGCAGGTATGCGTTCTTAGTAAAAGGGGCAGGGACAAAAGCTCTGCCTGTCCCTCTTATACTTTGAGGCTGTAATCAATCAGCAGACAGTCACCAAACATCTGTTCAGACTGTGACGTTGAGTTTCCAGGATCAAGACCAGAGTCTGGTACAGACACAAGCCTTCCAGAGCTTGTATTTTAAACTCCTTAGATGCTTGCACCTTTTGTGGGCTCCTCGGGCCGTGGTCATGAAGGAAGAGTGCTCCCTGGGGATGAGCAAGGTGATCCCCTTTGGCTGGGAAGAAAAGAGTCAATGTCCATCTGTTTTCTTTATGCCTCTAAACATGTTCCCTTTATAGTTTTATAGTTGCACTTAAATAAAAATAATTGCACTTAAAAAATATTTGGGAGGTTATAGTGGAAGCTGTTGGTGTCCCCTGGCCATAGCTTTGTCCCTTGGTCTGCCACAGAGGTCACTTCCAGAATACACTTAGGACTCCCTGTGTCTCCTTCTGAGGGTGACCTGAGCCACGATGTTATGGGGTGGAGGCTAACACCTGATAGGCCCCACATTTTTGGCAATTTGATTTTAAGAAAGCTCATAGGTATACATCATCATTCCAATAACAGCCGCCATTATTGAGTGCCTACTGTGTAGCTGGTGCTTGATAATGATTACATTCTAAATGTCATGCCCACTCTGGAAGGTAGATATTATCCTCTCCCACCCCACTTTTCTTTAAAGAGATGAGGAAACTGAGGCTCAGCAGTTACTGTGGGGATCTGGGACCTTTACATTGCGAGGTAAAGGCCCAGCATGGCGGCAAGGAGGGTGAGCAGCCTTTATATTCTGCACCACTAATGTCACTCGGAGGGTCCTGATCCTTCCCCTTCTCCTCCCTCTGTTCCTCTTGGATTCTCAGGAGCCAGTGTTACCCCAGAAATGAAGAATTAAAGACTGTTCACACCCACATAGAACCATCTGCTCTCTTAGCCTCAGGGCAGAGCTGATGAGGGTGGTATTTAGCCCCTTGGAGAGGTGGTGCAAACATAGAAGCTGGTGTACATGGCTTGGCTGGAGGGGGGCTATCTGGCAATTCAGTGCATCTTGTGAGTTTTGAAGAACGAGGGTGACTATATCATGTATCCTCCAAGAAAGGACACAGTTGAGAATGACAAGTGGCACTATATAGAATTAAGAAAACAGGCAATATCTAGGACTGTCCTCAGTGTTTGAAACCTGTGTCCTCCCTACCTTCTCTGTAGATATCCCGCATTTCCCACTTTGCATCCATGACAGACCTGTTGGACCCCTTTCAACGTTTCAGTACCCGTCCTTCAAACCCCCGTCAGGCTTTGCAGCAGCTATTTATTCAGTTAGCAAACTTTTTCTGGCCTCTGATTTGCATTTTTCCTAACTTATGGGTACCTCCTCTTTTGCCTAAATGTTGCCTTTCCCTGGCCATTTGACCGTAAACTCATGATATCATGCCTTATTCAGCAACTCTCAGAACAAAGTAAACAAATGTGCAAGTTTGCCTAAATTGAGAAAGCTTTTATTTACAAAGTTGTGCCAGCTTTCTTTCTCACTTGTCTACAGTTTTCTCAAACGCTGGTCCTATTCCTGATGTATTAGATTGTAAACCCCTGAGGGCAGAGGCTGGGTGTTCTTACCCAATTACACGTGGTGGGTACCTCATTCGTAACTCATTGTAGCACATTCAGCGCTCTGCCCTCTGGAGTCTTGCGGCTGAGTCAACCCTCAGGAATCCAGCGCAGTAGGCTAATTCCACGCTGGCTCTGACCTCATCCAACCTCGCTGTCCCAGTGAAATCCAGCCCAGAGCACCCTGCCAGGGTGGAGGAGGTGCTCGGGCTATAATTCTCCCGTTTTTTTCTTCTCCTGGAAAATGTAAAACCAAAACCAAACGTTCTACATTATACCCTCACTCACAGGGTCATTTGGAAGCTTCTGTGAGACAAGGGATATGGGTGTGTTTCAGGAAAGAAATTGGATACAAGTGTCAAGTGCTGTTATTGAAGACCTTAAGCATTTATTTTGGTAGCACCCCAATAATGACTAGAGACGGGCTTGTCTCAAGCCAGCACCGCCACCTTCTTCTGTGTTCGCCATTTCGTTCCCTGATGTCTTATTGCCAGGCGGTCGGGCCTTGGAGCTGCCTTTCCTTCCACTTGCTGCTCCTTCGTCATTTCATACTGTATTCTCCCGTAGAGTAGCATCTGGGCACCTCCCTTTGTCTAGGTTACCAAGACTTTCAAAAAGACATTTCAACCCCATGTCACTAAGAGAAAATACAATGCGTGAAATGATTCCAATGGCAGTTAGCTAATGCACTTTTTTTTTTTTTTTTTTTTTTTAGAATAAAAGGAATGAAAGAGAGAAAGGAAGAGGAAGAGATTTTAGAAAAAGAGAGAA
>CAUYQU010002208.1:0-11737 GCA_963574635.1 Cheracebus regulus | reverse complement strand
TAATTATTATGTTTTCATACATAATTATTTATAGCCAAGATACAGTATGAATTCACATTTTTAAGTTTAATAAATAACTCCTCAGCTGGCCACAGCTGTTATGTAGCAAGTGAGGGTCCTAGCACTCAAAGTAATGTCCTCTCTGAGTGAGAACAGACTTTCTGAAGGTGAGAGGCTGGTGATTTTGCAAGTCTGTGTGGATGCCAGTGCAGGCAGCTTTGGCTCAGGATGGAGGGCTGTTTCTGAGGAAGTGAGGTGGGCTCTATAGGGAATTGCCTGTTTCCTCAGCTTAGAGCAGTCTCAGCTAAAAGTAGTAAAAGCTGTTCACCACCTGCAAAATGCAGCTCTGTGGGCACTCTGTTTTGAAACAAAGGGAGCGTTGGTATGGCTGGTCATTTCCCCAGAACAATCTTGGTTCACGAGGCAAAAGGTAGTGCAGACGTGAACTGGTGGGGTTTTCTGTGTCTTGCTCTCATGGCCATTGCTGTGTGTAGTAAAAGGCATCCTGGTGTAATATACATTTAGGGTTCTTTTAGAACCATATAGTTCCTTTAAGGGTTCCTTTAATCACATCAATCTGGATTCAAAGTTGAAGTTAACAGGTCTCCAGCTATATTAAGGAGGAAGAGATTCCTCAAAGAGTGTCTGTCTTTTTTTTGTGTTTATTTTTATGGCTTAGCCTGACGCAGTGGCATGCACCTATAATTCCAGTGCTTTGGGAGGCAGGAGGATTGCTTGAGGCCAGGAGTTTGAAACCAGCCTGGGCAACACAGGGAAACTTACCTCTACACAAAATGTTAGAAGTTGGCTGGGCATGGTGGCTTATATCTGTAGGCCTAGTTACTCGGGAGGTTGACGCAGCAGGATCACTTGAACCTAGCAGTTGAGGTTACAGTGAGCTATGATTGTGACACTGCAGCCCAGCTTGGGGCACAAAGTGGGACCCTGTCTCAAAAATAATATAGGGAGCATATATTATATAATTATATATATAGAAATTCTATTTTATTTATAATATACAACAATATATTATATATAATTATAATTTATAATATATTGTGTAATATATATAATTTTATATTATATGCTCCATATATATTATATGCTCCATATATTACGTTTAGCCACAGACTTTGGCAGGTATAGCAAAGAGCAGAACAGGTCCGAGCCATCCACACATCCCTGGTTGATGGAGTGTGTGTATTGTGCAGAGGAGACTCAGGAAAGCCTGATGGCTCTGCCAGACTGACCAAGAAGAAAAGGGACACAAAATCGGAATGCAAAAGAAGACACTACTACTGACCTCATAGAAGTAAAAGGGATTGTAAGGGAATATTGTGAATAACAATTAGACAACAGATGGATTAGACAAATTCCTATGAAGATATAGATTAGTGGCTTGAGAAAAAAAAAAATAGAAAATCTTAATAGACCTACAAGTAAAGAAATTGAGTTGGTAATTAAAAATCTTCCCACAAAGCAATGCTCACACCCAAATAACTTCCCTAGTGAATGCTATCAAATATTTAAATAATGAATACTAGTAGTTTGCAAGTTCTTTCAGAAAATAGAGGAGGAAGGAACACTTTCCAGCTCATTCAATGAGGGCAGCATTATCCTGAGACAAAAACTAAAGATGACACAAGAAGAGAAAACTACAAATCAATATTCCTCATGAACATAGGCCCCGAAACTCTGTGCGCTGTTGCACCCCAGCTTGGGGCACAGAGTGGGACCCTGTTTCAAACATAATATATGGAGCATATATTATATAATTATATAATTTTATATGTATATTTAATATGTATAAATTATATATACTAAATTATCAAACCAAAGTCGGCAACATAAAAAAAGGATCATACACCATGACCAGCAATATCCCAAGAAATGCAGGATTCCTGTGTCCCAGAAATGCAAAGTTGAACTAACATTCACAAGTCAATTAATGTGATATGCCATATTAATAAAAGTCAAAACTGATATGATCATTTTCACAGATGCAGAAAAAACACTGGAAAAAATTCAATTCATGATAAAAACCCTCAACAAACAGATTTTTAGACAGAGCTTTGCCTTTTAATCGCAAATCAGAAAATCTTTTTTTTTTGAGGCAGCATCTTGCTCTGTCGTCCAGGCTGGTGTGCGGTGTGTGCAATCTTGGCTCACTGCAACCTCTGCCTCCCAGGCTCAAGTGATCCTCCCACCTCAGCCTCCCGAGTAGCTGAAGTGCCAGCTGCCACGCCCAACTGATTTGGGTATTTTTGTAGAGATGCGGTTTCACTATGTTGCCTAGGCTAGTCTCAAACTCCTGAGCTTAAGCAATCCACCCACCTCGGCCTTCCAGAGTGCTGGGATTACGGGCATAAGCCATCACAGCAGGCCTCACATCTCTGAATCCACCTGTGACCTATGGGTCCCTACTGCAAGATGTCCCAATGTGTAGCCTCCATGTATTGATTTATGACTTTGCCTGCAACTGCCTCCCCATCTTATTTTATTTTTATTTGTTTGGGGGTTTTTTTGTATTTTTTTTAGTAGAGCGGGGTTTCACTGCATTAGCCAGGATAGTGTCGATCTCCTGACCTTGTGATCCACCTGCCTCGGCCTCCTGCCTTCCAATGTACTGGAATTACAGGGGTAAGCCATCGTGCCTGGCTTTTTTTTTTTTTTTTTTTTTTTTTGAGGCATAGTTTTGCTTTTGTTGCCCAGGCTGGAGTGCAGTGGTGCAATCTCGGCTCACCACAACTTCTGCCTCCTGGGTTCAAGCAATTCTCCTGCCTCAGTCTCCCGAGTAGCTGGGATTGCAGGTATGTGTCACCAAGCTAGGCTAATTTTGTATTTTTAGTAGAGACGGGGTTTCTCCATGTTGGCCAGGCTCCTCTTGAACTCCCAATCTCATGTGATCCACCTGCCTTGGCCTCCCAGAGTCTTGGGATTACAGGCGTGAGCCCCCATGCCCGTCCTGCCTCCCATCTTAAAAAACCCTTACGTGTAAACTATCTGGGAGTTTGGGTCTTAAGTATAAGCTGCTCAGTTCTCCTTGTTTGGAAGCCTGCAATAAATGCCTCACTTTCTCTTGCTGCAAATCCCGATGTCCGTGTTCGGCTTTGCTGTACTGGGTGAGCAGACCCCAGTTTGGCTTGATAATAAAATGCTGCTAGGACAACTGCATATCTATATGTGGCACTTCAGAAAAACTAGACAAGCTGGCCTTCATTATAGTTACAAACGTTTGCTCTTCAAAGAACACCACTAACAAAATGAAAAGACAAGTCAAACAGACTGGGTAATAATATTTGCGAATCAGATACCTGACAAACGACTTAGATCTAGAATATTTTTTTGTTTGTTTTTATTTTTATTTCTTTTGAGACGGAGTATCTCTCTGTTGCCCAGGTTGAAGTGCAGTGGCACGATCATGGCTCACTGCAGCCTCAACCTCTTCAGACTCAGGTGATCCTCCTACCTCAGCCTCCCTAGTGGCTGAGACTACAGTCATGCTCTACCATGCCCAGCTAATTTTTGGGGTATTTTTAGTAGAGATGGGGTTTCACTCGTGTTGCCTACGCTGGTCTCAAACTCCTGGGCTCAAGCTATCCACCCACCTCGGCCTCCCAAAATGCTAGAATTACAGGTATGAACCATCGCACCCGGCCTAGAATATATTTTTAGAACTCTCAAATGGGCAATGGATTCGAAGAGCTATTTCACCAAAGAAGGTATATAAATGGTTAACAAGTACGTGAAAAAGGTGTCCCAACATCATTAATCACTAGAGAAATATAAATTAAAACCACAATGAAATATCCATTACTTTTACCAGAATAGCTGAACTAAAAAAGAAAGCATTGATGAGTGTAAGGAAGTGAAGAAACTGGAATCCTTTAATATTTTGGTGGGAAGGTAAAATGGTACAGATATATTGGCAAATGGCTTCTTAAAATGTTAAACGTAACCCAGTAATTCTAGTTCTAGGAATATACCCAAGAGAAATGATAACATCTGTCCCCATGATGTTGAACTTTATTTGAGCCTGTGCTCCTGGAAAGCAGCAATGCAGGGAAAATCCCCACACTTTTATATTCCTTAGAAAGACGACCAGCCAGTCACGATGGCTCACACCTATAATCCCAGCACTTTGGGAGGCTGAGGCAGGCAGATCACGAGGTGAGGAGTTCAAGACCAGCCTGACCAACATGGTGAAACCCCATCTCTACTAAAAAATACAAAAATTAGCTGGGTGTGGTGCTGCATGCCTGTGGTCCCAGCTACTTGGGAAGCTGAGGTGGGAGAATCGCTTGAACCCAGGAGGCAGAGGTTGCAGTGAGCCGGGATCATGCCACTGCATTCCAGCCTGGCAATAGAGTAAGACTCCGTCTTAAAAAAACAACAGAAAAAAAAAAAAAAAAAAGAGACTACCCACAAAGAATTCACTGTTGTGGACTTAATTAAATACCACCAATGCCCCAACTCATATATTGAGGTCTTAACCCCCAGTACACCGCAGAATGTGATTATTTTTGGAGACAGCGCTTTTAAAGAGGTAATTAAGGTTAAATGATGTAATGAGAATGGGGCTCCAATCCAACAGAACTGGTGTTTTAATGAGAAGAGGAAGCAACACCAGGAAAGCACGTACACCCAGGAAAGTCCAAGTGAGGACACAGCGAGAGGCGGCCATCTGCAAGCCACAGAGAGAGTCCATGGGAGAAACCAACTCTATTGACACCTTGATCTCAGACATCCAGCCTCCAGAACTCTGAGAAAATACAGTTCTGTTGTTTAAGCCACCCAGTCTGTGGTATTTCATTATGGCAGTCCTGGCAGACTACCACCACCACCTTGCTCTTGTGTATTTCCTGCCATCATTCCACAGGTCTCCTGTAAGACTCACTGATGGCTCTCTTGTTTACCTGCTTCTATAAAATCCCAGGTCCTCTTTTTTATTCCTGGAGATCTTTCTCATTAATGAGCACTTTGCCTATTATAAAAGCTTGAATGAAATCATCTCTTTAATTGCTCAGGACATTTTGTCTTTTATGTCCAGCACAAAGACTTGTATGCAATTACTCATAGCAGCATTATTTGAAAATTGGAAACAGTCCAAATGTCATTTAAATAATTGATAAACAAAATGTAGTATGTCCATACAATGGAATTCTATTTAGAAATAAAAAGGAATGATATAGTACTGATATGTGCTACAACATAGATGAACCTTGAAAACATTATGCTAAATGAAAAAAACTAAGTGCAGAAGACTATGTATAGTATGATTCCATTTATATGAAATGTCCAGAGAGGGCAAATTTAGAGAAAGAAAAAGCAGATCAGGCTCACCTGGAGCTAGACATGAGAGTGGATTGTGTCTGCAAATGGGCTAAAGGAAATTGGGCTGAAAGGAATTGGGGTAGGGTTCTAAAATTGGAATGTGAAGATGATTGCACAACTATATACATTTGCTAAAAGTCATGAATTGTATATTTAGTATGGGTGAATTTTATGGCATATAAATTTTAACAAAGCTATAGAAAACAGAAACAAAAAATAAAAATCAAATGCTGCAACAAACTCTGAAGATTCACTGTCAGAACCAATTGTATCCAAAGAGTAGATTAAGCATCCAGACTTCTGGTGTTTTGCATAGTAGGCTCACTGACTCAGCTTCTACAGAGCACTGGGAGTGTAACTCAGAGAGAAATCCCTCTGCAAATTCAAGGTCTATGTTTGATCCAGATATCTAGAACCAGCCATCAGAGCAGCACCCTCACCACCATAGTCTAAGAAAATTATACTGTATATTTTCCAGTATAGTAGAAATAAGGAAACTAACTCGATGAAGAGACAGACTACAGTTGAAGTTATTGATCATGGAGCCAAATAAAGATAACATAATGAAAGACTGCAAACAATTTCACCCTTCTTATTGAGAAGAAACAGTTAATATTTTTTTATAATTGCATCATTAAAAAATTGTGTTGAATCTTTTTTTAAAAATTTTCACTTTTAGTTAGATATTTACAATGTGGCCAATACCCATTAAGTAGTCTGTGGTTGTTGAACAAATGAAAACAGACAAGAAGATGCTTTGTCTTCCAACTGTAATACAAGTTTACATAATCATTGGCGTGGATCTTTCTTCCCATTGTACTCTTCTCTTTAGAATCTTCCTCCTACCATACATCTCTGTTATTGTGAATTCCCATTCAGCCGTGAGACTTAGCTCAAATGTGATTTCATAGCTCATTTCTTCTTGAATCATCATTACTTGTGTAAATATGTTATTGATTGCACTTGAATGTAAGGAGTGGTGCCTTATTCATGGCATAGCCTCCGGAGTATGGCACACTTGGTAAACCTGCCTGAGTGTGCTTTTTGAATTGAATGGAATGTATTACCCCCTGGTGGCTGAATAGGAAAACAACTTCGGACGTTATTAAAGGACATCACCCCCAATTCCTGTTCCTCAAACTACTGTGGATTTTGGAGGGCTCCAATTGTAGAATTTAATTCAAAGGGAATTTGGGGTGGGTAATGTTGGTGTTCTAAAACTGGAATATGATGACGGCAAGGCCTTCAAAATCAAAAGTAGCTCAGGCACTTGGTAGAGATTACAATTTCAGAAATTACCTTTTTTCCTTTTTTCTCTTTTATTCATTTCTTTCCCCTCCAGTTCCTCTTCTCATTTTCCTTGTTTCACCATTATGACTCCTTCCCCACCTTATCTACTAATTTTAATTTTTTTCTTCTTTCACTTCTTGTTCTTATCACTGCTGAGTTATTTTGCTTCCTTTTGATTTTTTGCCTGTCTGCATTCAATTATTTCCAATGTGATCACACAAAAACACTACTTTTTTTTTCTTTTGGTATGTTTAATCGATACAGTGGACCAGACTGCAAATTCAGCCACTGATGTCTTCAAATATAATGCCTTGCCTTTTTTTCCTTAGGACAGAGTCTTGCTATGTTGCTGCCCAGGCTTGAGGGCAGTGGTGTGATCATAGCTCACTGTGACCTTGAACTCCTGGGTTCAAAAGATCTTCCCACCTCAGCCCCTCAAGTAGCTGGGACTGCAGGCACACACAACCTCACCTGTGTCTTACATTTTTACAGCATTTTTATTGTAAACTCTTTTCCAGTGTGGTTTCCTATCTATGCTCTGGTTTCTCATCTATTTTAATATCTGGCAAGAAGTCTTCTTAAAGCAAATATACAGGCATTAGAATGATCTCCATTCAGACACAAAGCAAACTGAATCAGGAGAAGAATAAACACTTGTCTGAGATCACAGATACTCAGTCCCAGCTTTGTTCCCATGTCTCATCTGTCATTGCACCAAGCCTTCTACAAAGCTGCTTTCTGAAGGGATGGGGTCAAACTTCTTTACCATCATAGTTTAACAATCACACTTGTCTTTTAGGAGCTTGTAATTATTTCATAACTTTTGACATTTTATTTTTCTCTCTCTTTTTTTGGGGGGGTGGGGAGACTAAGTTTCACGTTTGTTGCCCAGGCTGGAGTGCAAAGGCAGCTCACTGCAACCTCTACCTCCCAGGTTCAAGCGATTCTCCTGCCTCAGCCTCCCGAGTAGCTGAAATTACAGGTGCCTGCCACCACACCCAGCTAATTTTTTGTATTTTTAGTAGAGACGAAATTTCACTATGTTGGCCAGGCTGGTCTCGAACTCCTGACCTCAGACCTCCCAAAGTGCTGGGATTACAGTTGTGAGCCACTGTGCCCCGCCCCCCCCCCCTTTTTTTTTTTTTTTTGAGACAGCGTCTTGCTCTGTCTCCTAGGCTGGAATGCAGTGGCACGATCTTGGCTCACTGCAACCTCTGTCTCCCAGATTCAAGTGATTCTCCTGCCTCAGTTTCCCAAGTAGCTGGGATAACAGTCACCTGCCACCACACCCAGCTAATTTTTGTATTTTTAGTAGAGACAGGGTTTCACCATGTCGGCCAGGCTGGTCTCAAACTCCTGACCTCAAGTGATCCGCCCACCTTGGCCTCCCAAAGTGCTAGAATTACAGGTGTGAGCCACCATGCCTGGCCGACATTTTATTTCTTTAAGTTTAGTGACACAATGAATATGATTGTTCACAATTCACCGAGGATTATAGAAATTTAAAGCCGAAAGAATTAGAAGTGATCTAATTCAAATTCATTTCAGCAAATGACAAAACTGAGGCTCAGAGAAGTGAAGTGGCTCAACTGATGTCACACAGTTCATTGGTGACACAGCCAACGATAAAACCCAGGTCTCTTGGATTCCAGTTTAGTGTCATTTCCAGGGCTTTTTGCAGTCTGACTAAGCATAGTTTGGAAGTAGTAGGGTAGAGCTGTGAAGACGCAGAACTCTGGACCCAAACAGACCAAACAGTAGATTAAGAGAAAATAATTTTTTTTTTTGAATCTCAGCTCTGCCACTTGCCAAACCATATTAGGTAAGTTATTTAAGCATCAGTTTCCTTATCTGTAAAACAGCTATAAAATCCAGTACAGTTCTGTTTGAAGATTAAAAATAAAAACTACTTGGTAGAGTAAAAATGTGTGGCTTGATAAGAGGTATCTAGATTTTGAGACCAGTATAGCTAAGAAGGTAGTCTTCGGATTAAACAGCTGGTGTTTCTAGCTATTGGAACTTTGGAAAGCTTTTTAACTTCTTTGAATGTTATTTCCTCATCTTTAAATGGGAATAACAATGCTATTGGCCTCGTAGGGTTTCCAGAAGCTCAAATGAAATTATTCATAAGAAATTAATATGTGTTTGGCACACAAGTCAGAGTTCAATAGATGCATGCTGTGACCAGCCTCCTTCCCAGGTTCTAATGGAAGTTCAGGTCTCTTAATGGGCAAAACTTTGAACTAAAAAATTTAGTCTAGAAAATACTATATTATAAAATATTTGGAAAGAAGCTATAATATTTATTATAAAATGTTTTATATTTTCAAGGAAATTAAGAGTAGAGACTTTTCATTATCAAATGAAGATAATAGCTACCAAGAATGTGCCATCTAAGTGCCAGGTCTTTATATATGGTCTCTCATTTAGGTTTCAGAAAACTCAGAGTACCTGGTCCAGGATCACTCTGCTAATGAGACATTTATAACCCTGGTCCAGGTCACTCCAAACTGTGGGGCATTCCACTATGCCATTTTAATTCCACCTCCCAAACTGAACTATTGAGAGAATTAAAACTTGAGACTATCAAAAATTGCACAAGCTTTTTGACAACTTATTCTGATTAACAAAAGCAGCAAGAGAGAACGTTGACATAAAGCTTTTATGGTACCAGGAAAAACCCTTTTAATTTTTATTCCATGAAATCTCTTGGACATTCTCTAGTGAACCTCCTACCATAATTGACTTTCGAATCCTGTATTAGTGTGCTAGGGATGCCATGAAAAAGCACTGTAGACTGAGAGGCTTAAACAACAGAAGTCTCTTTTGTCACGGTTCTAGAGGCTGGAGACCCAAGAACAAGGCACCGGCGGTCTTGGTTTCTCCTGCGGCCTCTCTCCTTGGCTTACGGAGGGCTGTGGGCCCACTGTGCATTCTCACAGCCTTTCCTCTGTGCACCTGCATTTCTGTATCTCTTCCTCTTAAAAAAAAAAATGGGCAGGGGTCTGAGGTAGAGTAGGCTCAGAGAGACTTCCTCTTCTTCTTCTTATGAGAATGCAAGTCCTGATAGATTAGGGCCCTACCCGTACAACCTCATTTAATCTTAAATGCGTTTGTAAAGGTCCTGTCTCCAAAAACAGTCACATTAGGAGTTAGGGATTCAGCATATTAATTTGGGGGATGAGGGAAACAATTCAGCCCATAACAAATGCATTCAATATTTTAGCCTCAAGGCCATAAAGTGTTTTCTAGAAATACTTGCAGAAACATGATTGACAAGCACAATCATAAATCATGTGTCTACGCCCCAGAATGATAGAATGCCAGAGCCAGAAGAGACCCTAGAGGTCTAGTTCAGTGCCATTACTTTTCAGTTGTTGAAACCTGGGCCCAAGATGGGGAAGGGGCTTGTGTGAGGACTTCCTCGCACCCGTCCATATTAGAACTCGGACCTTCTCGTGGCACAGCACTTATTCAACTGCAGTGTGGCTGCTATTTCAAATCTGATTCTATATGTAATATCATCCTTGCTTTTTCCCATCTTAAATTTCATCAGTGCATTCATTCACACCTGGGGAGATTAGATTCAGCTCATGCTGAGCACTTTACTTGGAAATACATTGTCTCATTTATTCCTCATAGTCACGCTGTGTGGAAGACCATATCATTTTAAAGATAAGAACATCTAAGAGTTTAAGTGACTTGCTCAAGTTTCCCCAACTAGCGAGAGACACAGCCTGATGTGGACAGGGATTTGAAGGCTCACGTGTTTGCTCACTTTGAAGGCCGATTCATTAGCTTCTTTCCCTATCCCTATGATGACTTACAACTGCAGGCTCAACAACAGGTGGTGACAGAGGACAACGACAGGCCTTGAAAAAGGATTCCTTTGTTGTTCTGCAAAGAGGATTACTGGGGAATGCAAAAAGTTCCTACTTAGCAGGAGTAGGGGCACTTTAGGCAGATGGGCTAGAGAATATTTTATAACAAAAACACTTCACAGTGACTATAAAAACACAAACATGTTCATGATTTTAAAAACATAAACAGTATAGAAAAGTATAAAGAAAGAGTAAATTATCTCATCTTCCTGGCTCATCCCCAGTTGCATTCTCCAGAGATAACTGTTGTTCTGTGTCTATTCAGATATATTTTAAAAAATATATGTAAGCACTTGCATAATGTATGTAAATTATACTTTAGGGTAATACTATAACTATTGCTTTGAAATGTACTTTTAAAAAAACCTCCTAACAGTATGTCTTTGACATGTTTTCATGTAAATATATGTACTTCCATTTCATTCATTCATTTTTTTATTTTTTTTGGCAGAATTTCACTCTGTCTCCCAGGCTGGAACACAGTGTAGTGCAGTGAAATCTTGGCTCATTGCAGCCTCAACCTCCTTTACTCAAGTGATCCTCCCACTCAACCTCCCCAGTAGCTGGGACTACAGGCATGCAACACCACTCTCTGCTGGTTTTTATGGTTTTGTTTTTGTAGAAATGGGGTTTGACTATGTTGCTCAGGCTGGTCTTGAACTCCTGGACTCAAGTAATCTGCTCACCTTAGCCTCCCAAAGTTCATTCTTTTTAATAATGGAAAAATATTTCAGGCTGGGTGCGGTGGCTCACACCTGTAATCTCAGCATTTTGGGAAGCCGAGGAGGGCAGATCACTTGAGGTCAGGAGTTTGAGACCAGCCTGGCCAACATGGTGAAATCCTGTCTCTACTAAAAATACAAAAATTAGCTGGATATTGTGGTGGGCACCTGTAATCCCAGCTACTCAGGAGGCTGAGGCAGGAGAGAATTGGTTGATCTTGGGAGGTGGAGGTTGCAGTGAGCCAAGACTGAGCCACACTGCACTCCAACCTGGGCAACAGAGATTTCGTCTCAAAAAAAAAAAAAAAAAAAAAAAGATAAAAGATAAATATTTCATTGTAGTAATATACAATAATTTAGTCATTCCCATAATAGGCTTAATAGCCCCCCAAAATGTCTACATCATAATCCCTGGAACGTAAACATGTTACCCTATTTAAAGAAATAATATTTTCGGATGTGATTAAAATTTTGAGATGGGGAGATTATCCTATATTATTGGCATGCGGA
>CAUYQU010002207.1:0-16502 GCA_963574635.1 Cheracebus regulus | reverse complement strand
AGACTTAACAAATATTTACAGAACTCTCCTCCCACAAATCCACAAAACATACATTTTTCTCAGTATCACATTATACCTATTTTAAAAGTGACCACATAACTGGAAGTAAATTACTCCCCAGCAATTGCATAGCATTTCACAGGTTGAAATAAAATATTGGTTGGCTGCTTATTTGTTATTTTCATCCCCTATTCCTTCCTGTCTCCATTGTTAAACACAATTATTGGCATAAAAGAAGTTTTTAATATACATTTTTAGACTGTATTCTAGCCTGGGCAATAAAACAAGAATCCCATTCTCTCTCCCTCTTTCTCTTCCTCTTTCTTTCTATCTTGCATTCTTTTTTTTTTCTTTTGCTGTTTCTTTCTCCTTTTCTCTCTTTTTCTAAAATCTCTTCCTCTTTCTTTCTTTCTTTCTTTTGCTGTTTCTTTCTTTCTCCTTTTCTCTCTTTTTCTAAAATGTCTTCCTCTTTCTTTCTCTCTTTCATTCTTTTTATTCTAAAAAAAAAAAAAAAAGAATGGACAAATAGATCAATGGAACAGAATGGAGAGCACAGAAATAGACCCACATAGTCAACTGATTTTGACAAAACAGCAAAGAATCTAGAAACAGACCTTAAACCTGCCTAAAAGTTAACTGAAAATAAATGTAAAACACAAAATATAAAATGCTTAGAAGGTAACAGGAAAAAATCTACATGACTTTGGGCTTGGGGATGAATTTTTGGATATGACACCAAAGCCACCATCCAAGAGAAAAAAAAAAAAACCAGTAAGTTGGATTTCTTTAGAATTGACTTCTACTCTGTGAAAGACATTGTAAAGAGAATAGAAGATGAAATATTTATTCAATCTGAAGAGAAACCAGAGTATTGTTAAGAAAATAAAAGGACAAGCCACAGACTGGGAAAAAACATTTGTAAAAGATATAATCTGATAAAGAATTGAATTAAAAATATACAAAGAACTCTTAAAATTCAACAATAAGAAAACAAACAACCCAACTTAAAAAGGGACTAAAGACACATGGACACAGGGAGGGGAGCATCACACACTGGGGTCTGTCGGGGGGAAATATGGGAGGGACAGCGGGGGGTGGGGAGTTGGGGAGAGATAGTATGAGGAGAAATACCAGATATAGGTGATGGGGAGGAAGGCAGCAAATCACACTGCCATGTGTGTACCTATGCAACAATCTTGCATGTTCTTCACATGTACCTCAAAACCTAAAAGGCAATTAAAAAAAAATTTTAAAAACGAAAAATAAGTAAATATATTAAAAAACTGAACTAAAGATCCTCCTTAACAGACACCTCATGATATATGATACATAAGGAGCAAACAAACATATGAGAATATGCTCAAGCCATATGTCATTAGAAATTGCAAATTAAAACAAGATACTACTATATTCACATTAGATTGGATAAAATCCAAAACACTGACAATGCCAAATGCTGTCAAGGATGTGAGCAACAGGAATTCTCATTCACTGTTGGTGGGAATACAAAATGATACAGCCACATTAGAAGACAGTCTGACAGTTTTGTACAGAGCTAAACATATACTATATGATTCAGCAACCACATTCCTAGGTATTTACCCAAATATGGTGAAAACTATGTCCACACAAAAACCTGTACATTAATGCTTATTAAGATTTTAATTCATAACTGCCAAAACTTGGAAGCAACCAAGATGTCTTTCAGTAGGTGAATTGGTATATGAACTGTGGTACATTCTTACAATAAAATATTACCCAACGCCAAAAAAGAAATAAGCTACCAACCACAGAAAGACATGAAAGTACCTTAAATGAATATTACCAAGTGAAAAAAAGCCAGTCTGGAAAGGCTAGGTACTATATGATTTCAACTGTATGACATTCTGGAAAAGGTAAAACTATAGAGATAGTAAAAAGATCAGTGGTTGCCAGGGGTTTAGGGATGGAGAGAAGGGATGAATATGTGGAGCTTAGAGGATTTTTAGAGCAATGAAACTATTCTGTCTGATACTATAACAGTGGAAACATGACATTATGCATTTTTCAAAACACATAAATTGTACACAAAGAGTAACTCTAATGTAAACTATGGACTTTGGTTAATCAGAATGTATAAATAGTGGTTCATCACTTATGCAAAGTGTTAATAATAGGAGAAACTGGGGGAGAGGAAGTACATGGGAACTCTCATTTCTGTTGAATTTTCCTATAAACTTAAAACTGCCGAAGGAAAACAAAAGTCTGTTAACTTTTTAAAAAGTGAATTCAGAAAAGTTTAAAAATTTTAAGGTAGCCAATGATAAGCTCTCAATTCTGAGAATTACTATCTATGATAAGGTACTCTGAGGCTAGACCATAACATGCTTAAAATGTTTATGCCCAAAAAAGGAGGAAAACAATGGTTTTCTGGCTCATTTTTGGCGGGGAAGAGGCAGAGAAGAAGATGATTTACTTGGAGTAGGGGATGAGATGGGGGGAAACATCTCAAAGGACTACGTGTTAAGGTAAAGAGAAAAATTCTATGTTAGAATGGAGAGGCTACAGAAAGTAGTATGAAACTGAATTGTTTTGAATAATAATATATAAACTTTACTTCACTTTGGGTGGAATTATAACTCTGAGGTTAGAATGTGTCTTGGGTCTTGAACCTACAATTGGGGTAGGATGTAAACTATTTTTTCTTTTATCTTTGGCTGTTTGGGGCTCTGAAAATCCAAAAGCAATGACAGTTAGTGTCTGGACTTAAATATTCTTTTTCTTCATTGTGTTTCCCTCTTTCTATAAAGCTTTCTTCAAAGTCTCAATGACTCAGGCTGTTGTAGCTGTGTTTTTAGGGACTCAGAAAAGTGGCTTGTGTTTGTAGTTTGGGGAGAAGCCTGCCAGAATAGGCAGGAGGCAGGGTGAGTAGGCAGGCTGGCAGGCTGGCAGGCTGGGATAACAAGGAATGGGGACAGATTTGGGGAGTAGATAAACATTCCTGGAGGATTCCAGGAATTCTTAGGACTAGGTAAAATAATGAAGTTCCCTCAATCAAGAATAATGAATCCTTAACCTATTATTTGTGCATTTGAAGGCAGTGTGAGTCCTGACAGATGGAGATATTGGGGAATATCTGGTTGCACTTACTTTTTCAGAAATACCCGTCATCCAAGTTTTAACATAAGGCATCCATTTCAGCTCTTCAGGATCCACAAACACCATTCCACATCGACTGACTGTTGCAGGAGAGGCAACCCTCAGATCCTGCACCTAAAGTTGAAGAAAGTTGAACAGGAAACAGCTAATATGATGCTTCCTTATTTCTCCAACTTCAGTGTTCACACTTTTAAAATGATTCACACTTTTAAAGTCTAACTTAAGACTGAAAGGCTTTATGTGGAAGAGAGTGGGAGAACAATAAGTAATTAGAAATGGAGGAGGAAAGTTACATAAGGTATAAGGTGAAAAAAATTCCCATAAGTATAGGAGGATACTGTCAAATCCTATGAGCAGGAATAGGGATTTTTTTTCTTTCTTGTCTTTGCTTTTCTCTATTCTCCTTTTCATTCTTGTATTAGAATCCCTAGCACACAATAGGCATTCAATTAGTATTTGATGAATGAATATAACACAAATGGTATCCTTCATAATGTTTGTAGCTGTACTTGGTCCACATTCCTCTTCCAATCCCTCATCAAATATTCATATCACAGTGGGATAATTTATTCTTATTAAATATAATAATTGTCTAATTTGAAATGCATTTCAAATCTCTGTCTCTCTCTCCAAAGGAAAGCAAGTGCTAAGGAAGCCAGAATTTATTTTGTTCTTCCTATTTATAGAGACAAGAACATTTGAGACTTTGACTGTCAGGACTGATAATCTATTACAAAAGGATAACTTAATAAGTAAACAGAGCACAATAATAGACATTATAGATAGTAAAGACTACATCAGTGTGAGAAAAAAATGTAATGATGGTATGCCAATTTAATGAATGATTTCACTCCACAGTAATGTGCACATTTACCTCAAAAAGCATGTGAATTTGAGGTGTGAGTTTAATCCTCTCACTGTTAGCCAGGCAAAGCATCTTGTTATCATCCAGCACTGTATTCATGTTTTCAATCCAAAGAGCATCTACTGGCCCATCACTGATGATCCATTTATGGTCTTCTGAAGTATCATTCACAGCTGCTCGGACACTTAGTGCCATCAAACCATCTTTCCATTCCAAGGTTAAGTTATTAATTTCTCCATATAATTCACCCATGGTGATTGATTTAGGGTTGAGAACGTATGTTTTAACTGCTTGGTAAAAGGGATTTTCTATCCCAAGTTTTTGTAAATTTCCTAAAGTTTCTGCTAGTACTCGGTAAACTGTGGTCTTGCCACCTCCTGTTGGCCCGACTAACATAACACCATGCCTTACTAGCATAGTTTCATAAAACTGTATCACTTTTCTAACCATACACATCTCAGGCTGAAGATTTTGTCCATTCATGACATCCACAATTGTTGACTGTAAAATACCATAATCATGTTCTGGAATTTGGACCCCAGGAAAAAGGTCAGATATGATTCCACTGTCAAAACAAAAATAAAATCAATTAGAAAGAACTGGTCATTGATATTTTCCCCTATTTGTTACAATAAATGAAATATTATGAGTCTTATTGTTTCTCATCGATCTTTCTCTTATGAACATGTACAGTATAAGTTTGTCCTATGTGCTGTACCAGAATCTATCATTTCTCTGATATTATGTATGATTTTGTTCGTTTCCTGTATAGTTGACCAATGTTCTTAAGTATATTAGGAGGTTTTTGGGAGTAAGCAATATCTCTTATGTTTCTTTCTGTATTTCCCACAGTACATGGCAAATACCAAACATATAGAAGGTGACGAACTTATTTTTAATTATTTAAAAAATTGTAAAATATCTCATTTTAAAAAATTTAAAATTATTTTAAAATTATATTTATAGCTCAACTTTTCCTAAAATCACCTACATATACTAATAACTGTATGTGAATATTCAGAAAAATAAAGTGAATTATACAAATAAAAATTAGATTAGGTAAGAAAGGGAGGAAGGAAAAATGTGACTGTTTCTATAAGAAAAAAAAGCTAAATCTTTACCTCACATTATATACACATATACATTTGTGATACAGTTAAAACCTTACATAAAGTGACGAAAGTACTAGATGAAAGTACAAGAGATAAATTTTGCAACATTGTGGTAAGGTGGTCTTTCTAAGAAAGGGAGGAAATCTACAACTGTAAAACAAATGTTGACAGAGTGAAAAATAAAAACAAACAGACAAACCCCAAACTTCTGTGAGATAAAAGGCTTTATATGCAAACTTACGGCATGAATGAGAGACTTAGAAAAACATTTCCAATGTTTATGTCAAATAAAGTTTCTGAGTTTCTATAAATCAGTCAGAGTAAAATAGGAACATGCTCCAAGAATAATAATTATAAATGAATAATGAACATAGAAAATGATGCCCAATGACACTAAAAGTTAAAGAAATGAATATTAAAATAGGCTACTGCATTTGGCCTCTCTTTAAAACACTTATGGGAAAATATGCACCTTCATAAAACCACTTATGTAAATGTAAAAGGATAAGCCATCTTTGGAGGACAACTTGAGAGAATCCATTTAAATTAAAAATGTGCAAACCCTATGACCTAGGAAACTTGCTTCCAGGAATCTCCCTGTAGAAATATCATACATGTGCAAAGACATATGTACAGGAATGTTGATCATTAAAATAGAAAACAATTAGGAAAAATCTAAATGTCCATATATGACCTTTCACATTAAAGTAGATCTGTAGGTTTACTATGTCTCAAAGTATAATCTTATAGCAATCTAGCAGCTGTTAAAAAAAAATCGACTCATGCATATATACCAACATGACAAAAAAGACACTCATGATATATTACTAACTGAAAAAGCAACAGCTGTAAACATACAAATGTATTAAAAGCAATACATGAAAGTGCCAACCAACTTCTTTCTCCAGGAAGACAGAAGAGACTTACTTTTCCCTATTCCTTCCATTAAGTACAACTAAACACCCTGTAAATTATGTGTAAGTAAAATAAATATAAGAAGGCTCTGAAAGGTAGAGAGAAAACAGACTGGCTAGGTACCTTAACATGCAAGCAATAACGTGGTGATGAGTCCCTTGTGTTCTTTTGTCTTTTACATCCTGGCAATCCAGAAATGCCAATGGGCTCAGATTTTTTTTTTTAAAGCCCCAGGAAAAGCTTACTGTCTTTATTCAAAGGACCAGGAAAGGGGCGGCCCAGCAAGACAGAAAACTTTGAGGCAATAACTGCTCTACTCTAGCCAAACACCACAGAAAAATCCTGAGGAGGTATTTATTCCCACTCACATCAGCAGAGACTTGAGTGTGGAGCCCAGAATTCCACTCTAGCTACGGTGTAACAAGTTTCCCCAAATTCTTCTCCTCATTTTCTCATGGTGTTAGAGAAGGCCAAATAGGGATCCAGAACTTTCATCCTCACTGGGAGGTAATGATGCCCCCTTTGGTATTAGTGGAGACCATATGGGAAGCTTGGACTTCCAGCCCCACCCAGGAATAATGGAGCATCCCTCCCTCTCTCTGATGGGTGGCATCAGAGGAGGCTCAGTGGAGAGTCAGGACTTTTACCACTGTCCAGGCGTAATAAAGCTGTCTTCCCCTGTGGCATCAGTGGAGGTCATGTGGTGAGCAGTAATAAGGCACTTCTATTGTTCTATCCAGGATATTATCACGGGATGACTGCCCGGGGAGCTGGAACTCCCACCCCTACACAGCAGAAATGACTGCTCCCAACAGATATCAACAGAGGCTGAATTCTACCCCTACCTGGCAGTAACAAAGTTGCATTTATAATTTCTCTTGCTGGTGTGTCGTCAGGAAAAGTCAGCTAAAACAAGTTTAAATAAGATCTAGAGTCTCATGACCTAATACCTTAGATAAGTAGGCTTCAATAAAAATAATTAATCATATCAAAAGCCAGAAAGATCTCAAAGTAAACTAAGAGAGACAATCAATAGATGTTAACACTGAGATGAGAGAGATGTTAAAACTGTCTGACAAATTTATTTTATTTCTTAAGGGATAGGGTCTCACTATACTGGCCAGGCTGGCCTTGAACTCCTGAGTTCAAACAATCTTCCTGCCTCAGCCTTCTGACTAGCCAGGACTATATGTACATGTGACTACACACAGGTTAGATCATTATCTTAAAACAGACATCGTAAAAATGTTTTAAGGACCCATTATGAACACATTAGAAACAAAATAATATAAGGACATCTCAGCCAAAAAAAAAAAAAAGGAAAAAGAAAAAAAGAATATACAAAAAGCCGATTTGAAATTTTAGAACTGAAAAAATATAATAACAAAAGAAATCAATAGATGGTTTCAAGAGCAAAATGGAAGGGATAGAAAAAAGAATTGGTAAACTGCAAGATAGAATAATAGAAGTTACCCAATCTGAACAAGATAGAGAAAAATGTCTGAAAAAAGAAATGAGCAGCTCTTGGGGACCTATGTAAATATAACAAAAGATCTAACATTTGTGTCATTGGAGTCTCAAATGACGGGGAAAGGTGAAAGAGCTGAAGAAGTATTCAGAGAAATAATGACTAAAAACGTCAGGCATTTGCCAAAAAGTATGAACCTACAGATTTAAGAAGTTGATGAAATCTCAAACATGACAAACCCGAAGAAATCCACGTGAAAATATAACATAGTCAAACTTCTAAAAACAGAAGATAAAGAAAAAAATTATTAGCAGCAGCCAGAAGAAAAAAAAAGACACCAAGAGGGAAAAAACACATAAAATGACAGCAGAATGCATGCAGGCTGACAGGAAGTGGTACAACATCTTTTTTAAAAAATGTTTTATTTTCAGTTCTGGGGTACATGTGCAGTTTTGTTATATAGGTAAACATGTGCCATGGTGGTTTGCTGCACCTATTAACCCATCACCTAGGTATTAAGCCCAGCATGCATTAGCTATTTTCCCTAATTCTCTCCCTTTCCCTGCCCCACCCATAGGCAGGACCACTACTCCATAACCCCCGCCCCAGACAGGCTCCAGGCCCTGCTCTTCTCCCTGTGTCCACGTGTTCTCATTATTCAGCTCCCACTTACAAGCAAGAACATGTGGTATTTGGTTTTCTGTTCCTGCATTAGTTTGCTGAGGATAATGGCTTCCAGCTTCATCTATGTCCCTGCAAAGAACATGATCTCATTCCTTTTTATGGTTGCATATATACGGGAAGTGGTACAACAGCTTTCAAGTACTGAAATAACTGTCACTCCAGAATCCTATTTCCAGGGAAAATATCCCTCTGTAATGAAGGGAAATCAAGACTTTCTCAGATAAATGAAGAGTGAACAAATTTGTTGCCAGCAGATCTACCATAAAGAATGGCTAAAGGGAAGTTCTCTAAGCAAAAAGAAAATGATGAAAGAAGCAAACTTGGAGCATCAGAAAGGAAGAACATGATAAACAAAAATATGACTTCCAATTATAAACACAGTATTACCATTTATTGTGAAACTTAATAATATATCTATATATAAGCATCCTTCAGAGCTGTTGGTGGTTGAGTTTCAGACCACTACAATAAAGTGAATATAGCAATAAAGCAACTCATATAAATTTTTTTGTTTCCCACTGCATATAAAATTTATCTTTATGCTATACTGTAGTCATTTAAGCATACAATAGCATTATGTCCAAAAGGTGTACATACCTTTATTTAAAGACACTTTATTGCTAAAAAAAGGCAAATGACCATCTGAGCCTTCGGTAAGTCCTAATCTTTTTGCTGGTAGAGGGTCTTACCTTAATGTTGATAGCTGCTGACTGAGCAGGGTGGTAGTTGCTGAAGGTTGGAGTGACTACGGCAATTTCTTAAAATAAGACAACAATAATGTTTGCCACATTCACTGACTCTTCCTTTCATGAAAAGTATCTATGTAGCATGTGATGCTGTTTGATAGCATTTTACCCATAGTAGAACTTTCAAAATTGAAGTCAATTCTCTCAAACCCTTCCACTGCTTTATCAACTATATTTATGTAATAGTCTAAGTCTTTTGTTGTCATTTTAACACCATTCACAGCATCTTCACTAGGAATAGATCTCATCTCAGGAAACTATTTTCTTTGCTAATCCATAAGAAGCAACTCCTTATCCATTTAAGTTTGATTATGAGACTGCAGCCATTCAGTCATGTCTTCAGGTTCCACTTCTAATTCTAGTTCTCTTGCTATTTCCACCACACCTTCAGTTACTTCCTCAACTGAGATCTTGAATCCCTCAGAATCATCCGTAAGAGTTGGAATCAACTGTTTCCAAACTCTTATTAACATTGACCTTCTGTCTTACCATGAATAATAAATGTTCTTAATGATATCTAGAATGAGGAATCCTTTTCAGAAGGTTTTTAAATTAACTTTGCCTGGATCCATTAGAGAAATCACTATCTATGGCAAATACAGCATCACATAATATATTTCTTAAATAATAAGACTTGAAAGTTGAAAGTACTCCTTGATCCATGGGCTACAGAATGGATGTTGTGTTGGCAGGCATGAAAACAACATTCATCATCTTGTACATCTCTTAGAGGCCTTGAGTGACCCGGTGCATTGCCAAGGAGCAGTGATCTTTTGAACGTTTCTTTTTTTTCTGAGCAATAGCTCTCAATGGTGAGTTTAACCCTTTTTTCATTTAGAACAAAAAAGGGCAGCTTGCTGCCAGTGTTCATTTAATTTTACATAAAAACACTCTTTGAGGCTGAAGCAAAATTGAATGCTTTTCATTGTGAAAATAAAATATAAGAACTGTCCTTGGAGTTATTTCTAAACAGAACTAACATTAGAATCATCCAAACCATCAGAGTCATCTATTTTGGAAAAATCAGATTCATCAGATGAACCTTTGGCCAACAATTATCAAAAAGATGATAACATCATACATAGAAATATTATGCTTTCTAGAATTTGATATTTTCAGTGATCAAGAATTACTATGTTTTGTAAGTGGAAATACCACTACTAAAAAAGAATGCTATAGAATGATGATGCCTTCTGTTTCCAAAGTCAATATACTAGAGCAATGTGAAAATAATAATAAAAGTTAGATATTTCATGGCAAAGTTATGTTGGGTTAACTTCTGCAGCTGCAGATGCTGCCAGTGAGTACTCTTGGGCCAATGGGAAAAGGGTTAAAATATTCAGTAAACCATGCTCTAAGCAGATGTGCTGTCAGCTAGGCTTTGTTGTTTCATTTTTAGAGCACAGGCAGAGTAGACCGAGTGTAACTCTTAAGGGCCCTAGGGTTTTTGGAGTGGTAAATGAGCATTGGCTTTAACTTAAAATCATCAGTTGCTTTAGCCCCTGACTAGAGTCAGCCTGGCCTTTAAAGCTTTGAAGCCACGCATTGATTTCTCCTTTTTCACTATGAAAGTCCTATATAGCATCATCTTCTAATAGAAGGGTGTTTTATCTACATTAAAAATCTGTTGCTTAGTGTAGCCGCCTTCATCAGTGTTCTTAGCTAGATCTGGATAACTTACTATAGCCTCTACATCAGCATTTGCTTCTTTACCTTGTATCTTATGTTATGAAAATTGCTTCTTTGCTTCAACTTCATGAAGGCAACTTCATGAAGCTAGCTAGGAAAAGAAGTTTGAAGCTAGCTACCTCACCAGGAGTAGATCCCACCTCAAGAAACTACTTTTGGCTGGGCACAGTGGCTCACACCTGTAATCCCAGCACTTTGGGAAGCTGAGGCAGGCTAATCACTTGAAGCCAGGAGTTCAAGACCAATCTTGCCAACACCGTGAAACTCTGTCTTTACCAAAAATACAAAATTAGCCAGGGGTGATGGCATCATCTGTAATCCCAGCTACTTGGGAGGCTGAGGCAGGAGAATTGCTTGAACCTAGGAGGCAGAGATTGTAGTAAGCCAAGATTGTGTCACGCCACTCCAGCCTTGGTGACAGAGTGAAACTCCATCTCAAAACAAACAAACAAACAAACAAACAGACTTTCTTTGCTAATCTATAAGAAGCAACTCCTCATCCATGCAGGTTTTATTATGACATTGCAGCAATTCAGTCACATCTCTGCTAGCTTTGAACTTTTCTTCTACAGCTTTCTCACCAGGCTCTCATCCTTTACAGAATCGAAGAGAGTTAGAGCCTTGATCTGGATTAGATATTGGCTTAATAGAATGTTGTGGCTGCTTTAATCTTTTATTCAGACCACTAAAACTTTCTCCATATCATCAATAAGGTTACTTTCTCTTTCTTATTATTCATGTATTCAGTGAAGTAGCAGTTCTAATTTCTTTCAATGTCTTGTCCTTTGCATTCACAATTAGGCTGTTTGGCACAAAAGGCCTAGCTTTCAGCCTATCTTGGCTTTTGACATGCCTTCCTCACTAAGCTAATTGTTTCCAGCTTTTGACTTAAAATGAGAGATGTGTGACTCCCCCTTTCACTTGAACACTAGAGACCATTTAGGGTCATTAGTTGGCCTAATTTCAATATTATTGTCGCAAAGAGGGAGGCCCAAAGGGGAGAGAGATGGGAGAATGGCTGTCGGTTCTCAGAGAGAGCACACACATTTATCAGTTAAGTTTGCTGTCATGTATGGGTGCAGTTTGTGGTGCTCCCAGAACAACTGCATAGCAACATCAAAGATCACTGATCACAGATCCAACAGATATAATAATAAAAATGTTTGAAATATTGTGAGAATTACTAAAATATGCCACACATACATATGGTAAACACAAGCTGCTGGAAAAACTGTGCTGATAAACTTGCTTGATGAAGGTTTACAAACCCTCAATTTGTAAAATACACGATATCTTGAAGTGCAGTAAAATAAGTGAAATAAAATGAGGTATGCCTGTAGATACCTCTGCCCTCAACATTAGAGACACAGACATTCACATACATAGGATCACAGCAAACTAGTATGAAAGCCAGTGTCAGGGTAGGAAAATGTGAACTGTAATTGATAAATTGCTTGAGGCTAGATGAGGAGATGTCTGAGAGTTAAAAACTGCAGAGGCATCCAGTCACGGGGTAGAGGGGCACATCTTTTGTGAGTTTTACCTCTAGGAGCCCAACCAGGTTCTTGGAATAAATATCTGAGAGAAATCCCATCATGCAAAAATTTTTGCAATCTATGCCTCTGGCAAGGGTCTAATATCCAGCATCTATAAGGAACTTAAACAAACTTACAGGAAAAAACAAACAGCCCCATTAAAAAGTGGACAATGTATATGAATAGACACTTCTCAAAAGAAGACAAACGTGCAGCCAAAAAACATGAAAAAAAGCTTAACAGTACTGATCAATAGAAAAATGCAAATCAAAACTACAATGAGAAACATCATCTCATGCCATTTAGAATGGCTATTATTATTATTACTATTATTACTGTTATTATTATTTTTTTGAGACGGAGTTTCACTCTCGTTGCCCAGGTTGGAGTGCAATGGCATGATCTCTGCTTACTGCCACCTCTGCCGCCCTGGTTAAAGAGATTCTCCTGCCTCAGCCTCCCAAGTAGCTGGGATTACAGGCATGCAGTAGCACGCCTGGCTAATTTTGTATTTTAGTAGAGACGGGGTTTTATCATATTGGTCAGGCTGGCCTCAGGCTGGATGATCTCAAATGATCCACCTGCCTCAGCTTCCCAAAGTGCTGGAATTACAGGCGTGAGCCACTGTACCCATCCTAGAATGGCTATTATTAAAAAGTCAAAAAAAAAAAAAAAAAAAAACCAACTACAGATGTTGGCAAGGTTGTGGAGAAAAAAGGAATGCTTTTACATGGCTGGTAGGGGTATAAATTAGTTCATCCATTGTGGAAAGCAGTTTGGTGATTCCCTAAAGAGCTAAAAACAGAACTACCATTTGACCCAGCAATTCCATTGCTGAGTATATACCTAAAGAAATAGAAGTTATTCTATTATAAAGACATATGCATATACATGTTTGTTGCAGCCTTATTCAAAATAGCAAAGACATGTAACCCACCTAAAAGCCCACCAATGGTAGACTGGATAAAGAAAATGTGGTACAGTCCAGGTGCGGTGGCTCACACCTGTAATCCCAGCACTTTGGGTGGCCGAGGTGGGTGGATCATGAGGCCAAGAGATGGAGACCATCCTGGTCAACATGGTGAAACCCCATCTCTACTAAAAATACAAAAAAAAAAAAATTAGCAGGGTGTGGTGGCATGCACCTGTAATCCCAGTTACTTGGGGGGCTGAGGCAGAATTGCGTGAACCTGGGAGGTGGCAGTTGTGGTGAGCCGTGGTTGTGGTGAGCCGAGGTCATGCCACTGCACTCCAGCCTGGTGCCTGGTGATGGAGTGAGACTCTGTCTCAAAAAAAAAAAAAGAAAGAAAGAAAATATGATACATATGCACCATGGAATAGTATGCAACCATAAAAAGGAATGAGATTATAAGCTTTGCAGGAACGTGGATGGAGCTGGAGGCAATTTTCCTTAGCAAACTAATTCGGGAACAGAAAACCAAATAGTGTATGCTCTCATTTATAAGTGGGAGCTAAATGATGAGAACACATAGACACATGGTGGGGAATAACACACACAAGAGCCTGTTGGAGGGTTGGGAGTGGGAGGAGAGAGAGGGTCAGGAAGAATAGCTAGTGGATGCTGGACTGAATACCTGGGTGATGTGACGATCTGTGCAGCAACCCACCATGGCACATGTTTACCTACGTAACAAACCTGCACATCCTGCACGTTTATCCCTGAACTTAAAAGTTGGAAATGAAAAAAAAAAAATTCACATTTGAAAAAAAAAAGAAAGAAAGAAATCCCCTCATGATTCTGGCAGGGGAAGGGAAAAGAAACCATTCTAAAATAGGCAGGAGCACTCTGCTCTTCCTAAGAAGAAGAAGCCAGGAGAGTTAACCAGAGTCTAACCTGCTAGAGTTTTGTCAGAGCCTAACAGACCTGGGGGAAGGGAAATATCAACTCCAGCTGGCTCTGGCCTTTCACTGGGAGAAGGAAAAACCCAACTCTAGGGCACTCTGCCACCCTGTACCACCTAACGGGGAGAAAAAACTGAGAAACACTTATGAAGCTTACAGTTCACAGGCATAGGCTCATTAAAAGACTGAGTCCTAATCCTAGGCCAATAGAACATTTTCCCTCCTGCTGCACCATACCACAACATTACTTAAGGCCAATTTACCTTTGGCCTAGTTCCTTTTAACCACGGCATCATGTCTAGCTATCCAGAAAAAATTGTGAGGTATACTAAAAGGCAAAAAATACAATCTGAAGAGACAGAGCAAGCAGTACAACCAGACAGGGGAGGGATGTTGAAATTATCGGACAGGGATTTAGAACAATGATTAATATGTGAAAGGCTCTAATGGATAAAATGAACAGCGTGCAGAAACAGCTGGGCAATGTAAGCAGAGATATGGAAAGCCAAAGAAAGAAGCAAAAAGAAATGTATTATAAAAAATCAGCATACTATAACAGAGATGAAGAATGCCTTTGATAGACTTATTAGTAGATTGGACACAGCTGAGGAAAGTATCTCTAAGCTTGAGGGTACCTCAATAGAAACCTCTGAAACTGAAAAGAGAATAAAGACTGGAAAAGCAACATAATACCCAAGAACCATGGCACAGCTACAAAAGGAGTACCATGTGTGCAATGGGAATACCAGAAGGTAAGAGAGGGAGAAAGGAAAAGAAGAAATATTTTTATTTATATATTTTATTGCACTTTAGGTTCTGGGGTACATGTGAAGAACATGCAGGATTATTGCATAGGCACATACATGGCAATGTGGTTTGCTGACTCCATCCCTGTCACCTATATCTGGCATTTCTCCCCATGTTATCCCTCCCCAACTCCCTACCGGCTGCTGTCCCAGGGGGGACTAGGGGAGTGTGCGATGCTCCCCTCCCTGTGTTCCAGAAGAAATATTTGAAAGAATAATGACAGAATTTCCCCAAATTAATGTCACGCACCAAACCTTACATCCAGGAAACTCAGAAAACACTAGGCAGAATAAATATCAAAAAATTATACTGAGGCACGTCATTTTAAAACCATAGAAAATTAAAGATAAAGAAAAATATAGAAAGAAGCCAGAAGGAAAAAAAAACTCATTTTACCTATAGAGGAGCAAAGATAAGAATTACACTTGACTTCTCAGAAACTATGCAAGCAAGAGGAGAATGGAGTGAAACATATGAGAAAAACCCCACCAACCTAGAATTCTGTACACTGTGAAATTATCCTGCAAAGTGAAGGAGAAATAAAGACTTTCTCAGACAAATAATTATCAAGAAAATTTGTTGCCAGTAGTCTTGTCTTGCAAGAAATATTAAAAGAAGTTATTTAGAGAGAAGAAAAATAACATAGGTCAGAAACTCTGATCTACCTAAAATAAGAGCATGGAAGAAGGAATGATTTAAGGTAAAATAAAAACTTTCATTTTTCTTGGCTGGGCGAGGTGGCTTACACCTGTAATCCCAGCACTTTGGGAGGCCGAGGGGGGCAGATTGCCTGAGGTTAGGAGTTCAAGACCAGTTTGGCCAACATGGTGAAAACCCATCTCTACTAAAAATACAAAAAAAAAAAAAATTAGCTGGGCATGGTGGCATGCACCTGAAATCCCAGCTACTGGGGAGGCTGAGGCAGGGGAATTGCTTGAACCAGGGAGGTGGGGGTTGCAGTGAGCTGAGATCGTGCCACTGCACTCTAGACTGGGCGACAGAGGGAGATTCCATGTCAAAAAACAAATAAACAACAACAAAACTTTTTATTATTCTTAATTGATCTAACAGATAACAGTTTGTTCAAAATAGTGATAGCAATAATGTATTTAATTATGTATGCCTATGTATATATTATATATAAGTAAATATCATGATATATGTATGATATATACATAATCATGTATAAGTAAAATGAATGACAGCAATGACACAAGGGATGGAAGGGAGGAATTAGAATAGAAGGGAAGAATGGATTGTTATTACAAGGTACTCACATTTTCCATGAAATGGTATAGTGTTAATTGAAAGTGGGCTTAGATTAGTTGTAAATGTACCTTGCAAAACCTAGGGCAACCACTGAAATAAGTAAAAAAAAAAAAAAAGAAATGGCATAAATGTGGTATTAAGAAGTTTGGAGGACGATAGCAAAATAACTAAATAAAAGAGTTGGAAAATGACTGTTTTTGGAAAGTGGGAGTTGGTGAAAGACTGGGGCCTGTTGCTTTCCATGAGACCAATTTATGAAACAATTCAGTTTTTTTAGAATAAAAAGAATGAAAGAGAGAAAGGAAGAGGAAGAGATTTTAGAAAAAGAGAGAAAAGGAGAAAGAAAGAAACAGCAAAAGAAAGAAAAAAAGAATGAAAGAGAAAGAAAGAGGAAGAGATTTTAGAAAAAGA